>JAREIS010004304.1:0-26946 GCA_030060385.1 Muscicapa striata striata | reverse complement strand
GTTAAAATTCCGAAATGATCAGGATTTCTCCCAGACTAAAAATGCCACTACATAGAATCCTGGCTACTTCTGGAGAGACTGTATCTTCCCCAGATGGTATTAAGAAACTGGGTGGGTGTCATGTTTTTCAGCAGGAAAATGGCCTACGTTAGTGTCCAGGGCAATGGGCCTGAGACTGGGCGTCTGACAGCTAAGATGGTATTAAGAAACTGGGAGGGTGTCATGTTTTTCAGCAGGAAAATGGCCTACGTTAGTGTCCAGGGCAATGGGCCTGAGACTGGGCGTCTGACAGCTAAAATTCCGAAATGATCAAGATTTCTCCTAGACTAAAGATGCCACCACTTACAATCCAGACTACGTCTCGAGAGACAATGACTTCCTCCAAACTGCTATTAAGAAACTGGGAGGGTGTGGTTTTTCAGAGAGAAAATATCAAATGTCCGTGTCCCGGGCAGTGGGCCTGAGACTGGGCGTCTGACAGCTAAAATTCCGAAATGATCAAGATTTCTCCTAGACTAAAGATGCCACTACATAGAATCCTGGCTGCTTTTGGAGAGACAATGACTTCCTCCAAACTGCTATTAAGAAACTGGGAGGGTGTGGTTTTTCAGAGAGAAAATTGCAAATGTCCGTGTCCCGGGCAGTGGGCCTGAGACTGGGCGTCTGACAGCTAAAATTCCGAAATGATCAAGATTTCTCCTAGACTAAAGATGCCACTACATAAAATCCTGGCTGCTTTTGGAGAGACAATGACTTCCTCCAAACTGCTATTAAGAAACTGGGAGGGTGTGGTTTTTTTCAGAGCCAAAATGGCAAATGTTCGTGTCCAGGGCAATGGGCCTGAGACTGGGCGTCTGACAGCTAAAATTCCGAAATGATCAGGATTTCTCCTAGACTAATGACGCCACCACTGAGAATCCTGGCTGCTTTTCGAGAGACAATGACTTCCTCCAAACTGCTATTAAGAAACTGGGAGGGAGTGGTTTTTTTTCAGAGCCAAAATGGCAAATGTTCGTGTCCAGGACAATGGGCCTGAGACTGGGCGTCTGACAGCTAAAATTCCGAAATGATCAAGATTTCTCCTAGACTAAAGATGCCACCACTTAGAATCCAGGCTACTTTTGGAGAGACAATGACTTCCTCCAAACTGCTATTAAGAAACTGGGAGGGTGTGGTTTTTTCAGAGGGAAAATGGCAAATGTTAGTGTCCAGGGCAATGGGCCTGAGACTGGGCGTCTGACAGCTAAAATTCCGAAATGATCAGGATTTCTCCCAGACTAAAAATGCCACTACATAGAATCCTGGCTACTTTTGGAGAGACAATGACTTCCTCCAAACTGCTATTAAGAAACTGGGAGGGTGTGGTTTTTTTCAGAGCCAAAATGGCAAATATTCCTGTCTAGGGCAATGGGCTTGAGACTGCGCCTCTGAGAGCTAAAATTCCGAAATGATCAGGATTTCCCCCAGATTAAAAATGCCACTACATATAATCCTGGCTACTTTTGGAGAGACAATGACTTCCTCCAAACTGCTATTAAGAAACTGGGCAGACTAAAATGCCACACTAGAACCTGGCTACTTGGAGAGACATGACTTCTCCAAATGTATTAAGAAACTGGGAGTGTGTTTTTCAGAGAAAATGCAAATGTGTGTCCAGGCAAGGGCCTGAGACGGCCTGACAGCAAAATTCAATGATAGATTTCCAGACTAAACGCCACCACTGAGAATCCTGGCTCTTTGAGAGACTGACTTCCTCCAGATGGTATTAAGAAACTGGGAGGTGTTGTTTTAGCAGAAAATGATTAGTGTCCAGGGCAATGGGCCTGAGACTGGCCTGACAGCAAAATTCAAATGATCAGATTTCCCCAGACTAAAGATGCCACCACTAAATCCGCTACTTGAGAGACAATGACTTCCTCCAACTGTATTAAGAAACTGGAGGGTGTGTTTTCAGAGGAAAATGCAATGTCCTGTCCGGCATGGGCCTGAGACTGGCGCCTGACAGCTAAATCGAAATGATCAAGATTTCTCCAGACTAAAGATGCCACACTAGAATCCGGCTGCTTTGGAGAGACATGACTTCCCCCAACTGCATAAGAAACTGGGAGGTGTGGTTTTTCAGAGAGAAATTGCAAATTCGGTCCGGCAATGGCCTGAGACTGGGCGTCTGACAGCTAAAATCAAATGATCAGGATTTCCTAGACTAAAGATGCCACACTAAATCCTGGCTGACTTGGAGAGACAATGACTTCCCAAACTGCTATTAAGAAACTGGAGGGTGTGGTTTTTCAGAGAAATGGCAAATGTCTGTCCAGGGCAATGGGCCTGAGACTGGCGTCTGACAGCTAAAATTCGAAATGATCAGGATTTCTCCAGACTAAAATGCCACTACATAGAATCCGGGCTCTTTTGGAGAGACAATGACTTCCTCAAACTGCTATTAAGAAACTGGGAGGGGTGGTTTTTCAGAGCAGAAATGGCAAATGTCGTGTCCAGGCAATGGGCCTGAGATGGCGTCTGACAGCTAAATTCCAAATGATCAAGATTTCTCCAGACTCAAAGATGCCACCACAAAATCCTGGCTCTTTGAGAGACAATGACTTCCTCCAACTGATTAAGAAACTGGAGGTGATTTTTCAGAGCCAAAATGGCAAATGTTCGTGTCGCAGTGGCCTGAGGATGGGCGTTCTGAAGCAAAATTCGAAATGTTAGTTTCCTAGACTAAGAGCCACCACTGCAATCCTGACTACTTCTGAGAGACATGACTTCTCCAAACTGCTATTAAGAAACTGGGAGGGGTTTTCAGAGAAAAATCATAATGTCGTGTCCAGGCAATGGGCCTGAGACTGGCGCTCTGAAGCTAAAATCTAAATGACAGATTTCTCAGACTAAAGATGCCACCACTAGAATCCGGCTACTTGAGAGACAATGACTTCTCCAAACTGCTATTAAGAACTGGAGGGGTGGTTTTTCAGAGAAAATGGCAAATGTCGTTCCAGGCATGGGCCTGAGACTGGTCTGAAGCAAAACTAAATGATCAGATTTCTCAGACTAAAGAGCCACACTAGAATCCTGCTGCTTTGAGAGACAATGACTCTCCAAACTGCTATTAAGAAACTGGGAGGGTGTGGTTTTTCAGAGAAAATGGCAAATGTCTCTGTCCAGGCAATGGGCCTGAGACTGCGCCTGAAGCAAAATTCAAATGATCAGATTTCTCCCAGACTAAGATGCCACCACTAGAATCCTGGCTACTTTTGAGAGCAATGACTTCCTCCAATATTAAGAAACGGGAGGGTGGGTTTTTCAGAGGAAATGGCAATTCCGTGTCCAGGCAATGGGCCTGAGACTGGCGGCCTGACAGCAAACCAAATGATCAGATTTCTCCAGACTAAAGATGCCACTACATAGAATCCAGGCTAGCTTTGAGAGACAATGATTTCCCCAAACTGCATTAAGAAACTGGGAGGGTGTGGTTTTTCAGAGCCAGAAATGCAGAATGTTCATGTCCGGCAGGGCCTGAGACTGGCGCTTGACAGCAAAATCTGAAATGATCAGATTTCCAGACTAAATGCCACCAGAATCCTGGCTCTGGAGAGACAATGACTTCCTCAAACTGCTATTAAGAAACTGGAGAGGTGGTTTTTCAGAGGAAAATGGCATGTTCATGTCCAGGGCAATGGGCCTGAGACAGGTCTGACAGCAAAATTCAAATGATCAAGATTTCCTAGACTAAAGATCCACCATAGAATCCAGGCTACTCTGAGAGACAATGACTTCTCCAAACTGCTATTAAGAAACTGGGAGGGATGGTTTTTATCAGAGCAAAATGGCAAATGTCTGTCCAGGCAAGGGCTGAGACTGCGCTGAAGCAAATAAATGATCGGATTTCTCCAGACTAAAGATGCCACTCATAGAATCGGCACTTGAGAGACAATGACTCTCCAAACTGCTATAAAAATGGGAGGGTTTTTTTCAGAGCAAATGGCAAATATCTGTCAGGGCAATGGCCTGAGACGCGCCTGAAGTAAAATTCGAAATGATCAGGATTTCTCCAGACTAAATGCACTACAGAATCCTGCTTTCTGAGAGACATGACTTCCAAATGCTATTAAGAAACTGGAGGTGTTTTTCAGAGCAAAATGGCAAGTTGTGTCCAGGCAATGGGCCTGAGACTGGCGCTGACAGCTAAAATTCAAATGATCAGGATTTCTCCTAGACTAATGACGCCACCACTGAGAATCCTGGCTACTTCTGAGAGACTGATCTTCTCCAGATGGTATTAAGAAACTGGGAGGTGTATGTTTTAGAGGAAAATGGCCACGTTAGTGTCCAGGCAATGGGCCTGAGACTGGGCTGAAGCTAAAATCTAAATGTTAAGATTTCTCAGACTAAAGATGCCACACTACAATCCAGGCTACGTCGAGAGACAATGACTTCCTCCAAACTGCTATTAAGAAACTGAGGTGTGGTTTTTCAGAGAAAAATCATGTCCGTGTCGGCAGGGCCTGAGATAAGGCCTGACAGCTAAAATTCAAATGATCAGGATTTCTCAGACTAAAGATGCCACTACATAGAATCCTGGCTGCTTTGAGAGACAATGACTCCTCCAAACTGCATTAAGAAACTGGGAGGGTGTGGTTTTTCAGAGAGAAATGCAAATGTCCGTGTCCGGCATGGGCCTGAGACTGGGCTCTGAAGCTAAAATTCAAATGATCAGATTTCTCCTAGACTAAAATGCCACTACATAGAATCCTGGCAGCTTTGGAGAGACAATGACTTCTCCAACTGCTATTAAGAAACTGGGAGGTGTGGTTTTTCAGAGCCAAAATGGCAAATGTTCGTGTCCAGGCAATGGGCCTGAGACTGGGCCTGACAGCTAAAATTCGAAATGATCAGGATTTTCCTAGACTAATGACGCCACCACTTAGAATCCGGGTCTTTGAGAGACAATGACTTCCCAAACTGCTATAAGAAACTGAGGGTGTGGTTTTTCAGAGAGCAAAATGCAATGTCGTGTCCAGGCATGGGCCTGAGACTGGCGCCTGACAGCTAAAATTCAAATGATCAGGATTCTCCAGACTAAAGATCCCACTGAATCCTGGCTCTTTGAGAGACAATGACTTCTCCAAACTGCTATTAAGAAACTGGGAGGTGTGGTTTTTTCAGAGCAAATGGCAATTTCTGTCCGGCAGGCCTGAGACGCCTGAAGCAAATTCAAATGATGGATTTCTCAGACTAAAATGCCACACTAGAATCCGCTACTGGAGACAATGACTTCCTAAACTGCTATTAAGAAACTGGGAGGGTGGTTTTTCAGAGAAATGCAAAGTCGTGTCCAGGCAATGGCCTGAGACTGCCCTGACAGCTAAATCTAAATGATCAGATTTCCAGACTAAAGATGCCACACTGAGAATCTGGCACTGGAGCAATCAAACAAGAACTGGGTGTTTCAGAAAAATGCGTCCAGGACTGAGACTCCTGACAGCAATCAAATGATAGATTTCCAGACAATGCACCATAGAACCGGCTTGAGACATGACTCCCAAACTGCTATTAAGAAACTGGGAGGTGGTTTTTCAGAAAATCAAGTGTGCCAGGCAGGCCTGAGACTGGCCTGACAGCAAATTAAATGATCAGATTTCCAGACAATGACAATAGAATCCTGCTCTTGAGAGACAATGACTTCTCCAACTGATAAGAAACTGAGGTGTTTCAGAGCAAATGCAATGTTGTCCAGGCAATGGCCTGAGACTCGCTGAAGCAAAATCAAATGACAGGATTTCTCCAGACTAAAAGCACACTAGAATCCTGGCTACTTGAGAATGACTCCCAATGTATAAGAAACTGGGTGTTTTAAGAAAATAATGTGTGTCCGGCAGGCCTGAGACGGCCTGACAGAAATTCAAATGACAGATTTCTCCAGACTAATGCCACACAGAATCCTGGCTCTTGAGAGACATGATTCTCCAATGGTATTAAGAAACTGAGGGTGTTTTTTCAGAGGAAATGCTCTGTCCAGGCAATGGGCAGACTGCGCCTGACAGCAAAACAATGACAGATTTCCAGACTAAAGATGCCACCACTAGAATCCGGCTACTTGAGAGACAATGACTCTCCAACTGCTATTAAGAAACTGGAGGGTGGGTTTTTTCAGAGAAATGAAAGTCGTGTCCGGCATGGCCTGAGCTGGCGCTGACATAAAATCTAAGACAAGACTTTCTCCAAACTAAAGACTGAGGGATGGAATCTTCAGACTTGAAGACAATGACTCCTCCAGAATGGCTAAGAACTGGAGGGCGTTTTTTCAGAGACAATTGCTAAAAGTTGTCCAGGCATGAATCCTGAGACTGGGCATGAAGCAAATCTAACATGATAGAATGGTTCGATTAAATCAACATGAAATGGTTTTCGGAGCAAGGCTCTCCAAACTGCACTAAGAAAGAGAGGTTTTTCAGAGAAATGCAAATTCGTGTCCAGGGCAATGGGCCTGAGACTGAGCCTGACAGCAAATTCAAATGATCAAGATTTCTCCAGACTAAAGATGCCACCACTAGAATCCGGCGCTTGAGAGACAATGACTCTCCAAACTGCATTAAGAAACTGGAGGGGTGGTTTTTCAGAGAAAATGCAAATGTCCGTGTCCGGCATGGCCTGAGACGGCCTGAAGCCAAAATCAAATGATCAGATTTCCAGACTAAAGATGCCACTACTAGAATCCTGGCTCTTTGGAGAGACAATGACTTCCTCCAAACTGCTATAGAAACTGGGAGGTGGTTTTTCAGGAGAAATGCAATGTCTGTCCAGGCATGGCCTGAGACTGGGCGCTGACAGCTAAAATTCCAAATGATCAGATTTCTAGACTAAGATGCCACCACTAGAATCCTGGCTGCTTTGGAGAGACATGACTTCCTCCAAACTGTATTAAGAAACTGGGAGGGTGATGTTTTCAGAGGAAATGGCAAGTCGTGTCCAGGCAATGGGCCTGAGACTGAGCCTGACAGCTAAAATCTAAATGATCAGATTTCTCCAGACAAAGAGCCACACTTAAATCTGCACTTGAGAGACAATGACTCTCCAAACTGTATTAAACTGAGGGGGTTTTTTCAGAGAGAAAATGCAAATGTCCGTGTCCGGCATGGGCCCAGATGGCCTGAGCCAAACAAAGATAGATTCCCGACTAAAGATGCCACACTAAATCCGGCTCTTGAGAGAAATGACTTCTCCAAACTGATTAAGAAACTGGAGGGTGGTTTTCAGAGCAAATGGCAAATGTTGTCCAGGAATGGCCTGAGATAGCCTGACAGCAAAATTCAAATGATCAGGATTCTCCAGACTAAAGCCACCACTGAGAATCCGGCCTTTGAGAGACTGACTTCCTCCAATGCAAGAAACTGGGGGTAGGTTTTTCAGAGAAATGGCAAATGTCGTGTCCAGGCAGGGCCTGAGACTGGCGCCTGAAGCAAATCTAAATGATCAGATTCTCCAGACTAAAGATGCCACCACTAGAACCGGGCTCTTTGAGAGACAATGACTCTCCAAACTGCATTAGAAACTAGAGGTGTTTTTTCAGAGAAAATAAATGTCTGTCCAGGCATGGCCTGAGACTGGCCTGACAGCTAAAATCAAATGATCAGATTTCCAGACTAAAGATGCCACCACAAGAATCCTGGCTACTTTGAGAGACAATGACTTCTCCAAACTGCTATAAGAAACTGAGAGGTGTGTTTTCAGGCAAATGGCAAATGCTCTAGTCCAGGCATGGCCTGAGACTGGGCCTGACAGCTAAAATTCAAATGATCAGATTCTCCAGACTAAAGACTGCCACCACTGAATCCTGGCTCTTTGAGAGACAATGACTTCTCCAAACTGCTATTAAGAAACTGGGAGGGTGGTTTTTTCAGAGAAAATGGCAACATGTCTGTCCAGGCAGGCCTGAGACTGGCCTGACAGCAAATTCAAATGATAGATTTCCAGACTAAAGATGCCACACATAGAATCCTGGCTATTTGGAGACAATGACTTCTCCAAATATTAAGAAACTGGGAGGGTTGGTTTTATCAGAGAAAATGGCACATTCCTGTCCGGCAATGGCCTGAGAGCGCTGAAGCTAAAATCTAAATGATCATGATTCTCAGACTAAAGATGCCACACATAAATCCTGGCTACTTGAGAGACAATACTCTCCAAACTGCATTAAGAAACTGAGGGTGGTTTTTCAGAGAAATGGAAATGTCGTGTCCAGGCAGGGCCTGAGACTGCGCTGACAGCTAAAATTCAAATGATCAGGATTTCTCCAGACTAAGATGCCACACTGAGAATCCTGGCTTTTGAGAGACAATGACTTCTCCAAACTGCTATTAAGAAACTGGGAGGGTGGTTTTTCAGAGAAAATGGCAAATGTCGTGTCCAGGCAATGGGCCTGAGACTGCGCTGACAGCTAAATCGAAATGATCAGATTTCCCAGACTAAATGCCACTACTAGAATCCTGGCTACTTTGGAGAGACAATGACTTCCAAACTGACTAAGAAACTGGGAGGTGTGGTTTTTCAGAGAAATGGCAAATGTTCAGTGTCCAGGCAATGGCCTGAGACTGCGCCTGACAGCAAAATTCGAAATGATCAAGATTTCTCCAGACTAAAGATGCCACCACTAAATCCATGGCTACTCTGAGAGACAATGACTTCTCCAAACTGCTATAGAAACTGGGAGGGTGTGTTTTTCAGAAAAATGCAAATGTCCGTGTCCAGGCAATGGGCCTGAGACAAGGCCTGACACAAAATTCAAATGATCAGATTTCCAGACTAAAGATGCCACACATAGAATCCTGGCATTCTTGGAGAGACAATGACTTCCAAACTGTATAAGAAACTGGGAGGTGGTTTTTTCAGAGGAAAATGCAAATGTCTATTCCGGCATGGCCTGAGATCACTGAAGCAAAATTCCAATGACAGATTCTCCAGACAAAGATGCCACCACTAGAATCCTGGCTACTTTGAGAGACTGACTCTCCAATGCATTAAGAACTGGAGGTGGTTTTTCAGAGAAATGGCAAGTCGTCCAGGCATGGGCCTGAGACTCAGCTGAAGCAAAATTCAAATGATCAAGATTCTCCAGACTAAAGATCACACTAAATCCTGCTTTTGGAGACAATGACTTCCAAACTGCTATTAAGAAACTGGGAGGGTGGTTTTTCAGAGCAAATGGCAAATGTGTTCCAGGCAATGGGCCTGAGATAGGCCTGACAGCTAAAATTAAATGATCAGGATTTCTCCAGACTAAAGATGCCCACAGAACCTGGCTACTTTGGAGAGACAATCTCTCCAAACTGCATAAGAAACTGGGAGGGGGTTTTTTCAGCAAATGAAATGCCTGTCCAGGCAAGGGCCGAGACTGGTCTGAAGCTAAAATCAAATGATCAGGATTTCCCAGACAAAAATGCCACACATAGAATCCTGGCTTTTGAGAGACAAGACTCTCCAAACTGATTAGAAACTGGGGGGTGGTTTTCAGAGAAAATGGCAAAGTGTCCAGGCATGCCTGAGACAGCTGACAGCAAATTCAAATGACAGGATTTTCAGACTAAAATCACCAAGAATCGCTACTTGAGAGACATCTCCCCAATGCGGGAGGGTGTTTTTTCAGGGGCGGTGACTAATCAAATGATCAGATTTCCTAGACCAAGATGCCACACAGAACCTGCTCTGAGAGACAAACTTCCAAACGCATTAAGAAACTGAGGGTGGTTTTTCAGAGAAAATGGCAAATGTCCTGTCCAGGACAGGCCTGAGACAGGCTGAAGCCAAAATTCAAATGATAGATTTCCAGACTAAGATGCCACATTAGAATCCTGGCTATTTTGAGAGACAATGACTCTCCAAACTGCATAAGAAACTGGAGGGTGGTTTTCAGAGAAAATGGCAAATGTCCGTCCAGGGCAATGGGCCTGAGACTAGCCTGAAGCAAAATCTCAAATGATCTGATTCTCCAGACTAAAGATGCCACTACAGAATCCTGCTCTTTGAGAGACATACTTCTCCAAACTGCATAGAAACTGGAGGTGGTTTTTCAGAGAAATGGCAATTCTGTCCTAGGCAATGGCCTGAGACTGGCCTGACAGCAAATTCAAATGATCAGATTCTCCAGATAAAATGCCACCACTAGAACCTGGCTCTTTGGAGAGACAATGACTTCTCCAAACTGCTATAAGAAACTGAGGGTGGTTTTTCAGAGCAAATGGCAAATGTCTGTCCAGGCAATGGGCCTGAGATGCGCTGACAGCAAAATCAAATGACAAGATTTCTCCAGACTAAGATGCACACTAGAATCCTGGCTCTTTGAGAGACAATGACTTCTCCAAACTGCATTAAGAACTGGGAGGTGGTTTTTCAGAGCAAATGAAAATGTCTGTCCAGGGCATGGCCTGAGACTGAGGTCTGACAGCTAAAATCAAATGATCAAGATTTCCAGACTAAAATGCCACTACATAGAATCTTGGCTCTTGGAGAGAGCAAATGATCTCCAAACTGCTTAAGAAACTGGAGGTGTGGTTTTTCAGAGCCAAATGGCAATATCATGTCGGCAATGGGCCTGAGATAAGTGCTGACAGCAAAATTCAAAATGACAGATTTCTCCAGACTCAAAGACATCCACTGAGAATCTCACTGCTCTGGAGAGACAAATGACTTCCTCCAACTGCATTAGAAACTAGGGTGTTTTCAGAGAAATGCAATTGTCCAGCAGGCCTGAGAGCCTGAAGCTAAAATTCAAATGATCAGATTTCTCCGACTAAAGCACCACTAGAACCGCTTGAGAGACAATGACTCCCAAACTGCAAAGAAACGGGAGGGTGTTTCAGAGAAATGAAATGTCGTTCCAGGCATGGCTGAGACGGCCTGAGAAAATTCAAATGATCAGATTCTCCAGACTAAAATGCCACACTAGAATCCTGGCTTTGAGAAATGACTCTCCAAACTGATAAGAAACTGAGGGTGTTTTTCAGAGGCAAATGGCAAATGTCCTCAGGAATGGGCCTGAGACTCGCCTGACAGCTAAAATTCAAATGATCAGATTTTCCAGACTAAATGCCACCACTAGAATCCTGGCTACTTGGAGAGACAATGATTTCTCCAAACTGGAAAGAAACTGAGGGGTGGTTTTTCAGAGAAATGGCAAGCTAGTCCAGGCAATGGCCTGAGACGCGCTGACAGCAAATCTAAATGATGGATTTCAGACTAAAGATGCACCACTAGAATCCGGCTCTTGAGAGACAATGACTTCTCCAACTGCAAGAAACTGGAGGGTGTTTTCAGAGCAAATGCAATGTCAGGTCCAGGCAATGGCTGAGACTGGCGCTGACAGCAAAATCCAAATGATCAGATTTCCAGACTAAAGCCACCACTAGAATCCTGGCTCTGAGAGACAATGACTCTCCAAACTGCTATTAAGAAACTGAGGGGTAGTTTTCAGAGAAATGGCAAATGTCAGTGTCCAGGCATGGCCTGAGACTCGCCTGAAGCTAAAATTCAAATGATCAGATTCTCAGACTAAGATGCCACCACTAGAATCCGGCTCTTTGAGAGACAATGACTCCTCCAAACTGCATAAGAAACTGAGGTGTGGTTTTTCAGAGAAATGGCAAATGTCTGTCCAGGCAGGCTGAGACTGCCTGAAGCAAATCCAAATGATAAGATTCTCCAGACTAAAATGCCCACACTAGAATCCTAGCTTTGAGAGACAATGACTCTCCAAACTGTAAGAAACTGGAGGGTGGTTTTTCAGAGAAAATGGCAAACTCAGGTCCAGGCAATGGGCCTGAGACTGGCCTGACACAAAATCAAATGATCAGATTTCCAGACAAGACCACTATAGAATCCGGCTCTTTGAGAGACAATGACTCTCCAAACTCAAGAACTGGAGGGTGGTTTTCAGAGAAATGAAATGCCGTCCAGGCATGCCTGAGACTGCTGACAGCAAAATAAATGATAGGATTCTCCACAAAAGCCACACATAGAATCCTGGCTGCTGAGAGACAATGACTCTCAAACGCTAAGAAACTGGAGGGTGGTTTTCAGAGCCAAAGGAAATGTTCGTCCAGGGCAATGGCCTGAGATGGGCCTGAAGCAAAATCAAATGATCAAGATTTCCAGACTAAAGATGCCACCACTAGAATCCCTCTTTGGAGACAATGACTTCTCAACTGATAAGAAACGGGAGGGGTGGTTTTTCAGAGAAAATGGCAAATGTAGTGTCCAGGATGGCCTGAGACAGCCTGAAGCAAATTCAAATGTCATGATTTCTCCAGACTAAAATCGCCACCTACTAGAACCTGGCTCCTATGGAGAAAATGGACTCTCTCAAACTGATTAAGAAACTGAGGGTGGTTTTTCAGAGCAAAATGCAAATGTCCGTGTCCAGGCATGGTCCTGAGACAGCGCCTGAAGCAAATCTTGGAAATGACAGATTTCTCTCAAAATGCGCACACTAGAACCTGTGCTTTGAGAAAATGACTTCCAAACTGCATAGAAACTGGGAGGTGGGTTTTTTTCAAGAGAAATGCAAATGTCTGTCCAGGCATGGCCTGAGACTGGCCTGAAGCAAAATAAATGACAGATTTCCAGACTAAAGACGCCACACTAGAATCCTGCTCTGAGAGACATGACTCTCCAAACTGCATAAGAAACTGAGGGTGGTTTCAGAGAAATGCAAATGTCTGTCCAGGAGGGCCTGAGATGCCTGAACAAAATCAAATGACAGATTTCCAGACAAAGATGCCACACTAGAACCTGTGCTGGAGCAAAGACTCTCCAAACTGCATAAGAAACTGGGAGGGTGTTTTTCAGAGCAAATGGCAAAATTTCATGCCAGGAAGATGGCCTGAGACTGGCGCCTGACAGCCAAAATTCGAAATGATCAGATTTCTAGACTAAAGATGCCACCACTAAATCGGCTCTTGAGAGACAATGACTTCCTCCAAACTGCTATAAGAAACTGGAGGTGTGTTTTTCAGAGAAATGCAAGTCCTGTCCAGGCATGGCCTGAGACTGGCCTGGACAGCTAAATTCAAATGATCAAGATTCTCCTAGACTAAAGATGCCACTACATAGAAACCTGGCTGCTTTTGAGAGACAATGACTCTCCAAAACTGCTATTAAGAAACTGGGAGGGTTTGTTTTTTTTCAGAGCCAAATGGCAATGTCTGGCTCCAGGCAGCTGGCCTGAGACTGGGCCTGACAGCCAAAATTGAAATGATCAGATTCTCCTAGACTAAAGCACCACTGAGAATCCTGGCTGCGAGAGACAATGACTCTCCAAACTGGTATTGGTGAAAACTGAGGGTGGTTTTTTCAGAGCCAAATGGCAAATATTCCTGTCCAGGCAATGGGCCTGAGACTGGGCTGCCTGAGAGCTAAATCTAAATGATCAAGATTCTCCTAGGACTAAAGATGAAGCTAAAATCAAATGATCAAGATTTCTCCAGACTAAAGATGCCACCACTTAGAATCCGCTCTTTGAGAGACAATGACTTCCTCCAAACTGCATTAAGAAACTGGAGGGTGTGGTTTTTCAGAGCAAAATGGCAAAATGTCTGTTCCAGGCAATGGCCTGAGACTGGCATCTGAAGCAAAATCAATGATCAGATTCTCCCAGACTAAAATGCCACCACAGAATCCGCTCTTGAGAGACAATGTCTCCAAACTGGCTAAGAAACTGAGGTGGTTTTTCAGAGAAATGCAATGCATTCCAGGCAATGGCCTGAGACTGCCTGACAGCCAAATCAAATGATCAGATTTCTCCAGACTAAAGATGCCACCATAGAATCCTGGCTCTTGAGAGACAATGACTTCTCCAAACTGCATAAGAAACTGAGGGTGTTTTCAGAGCCAAATGCAAATTCTGGTCAGGCAAGGGCCTGAGACTAGGCCTGAAGCAAACTAATGATCAGATTTCTCCAGACAAAGATGCCACCACTAGAATCCTGGCTTTTGAGACAATGACTTCTCCAAACTGCTAAGAAACTGGGAGGTGGTTTTTCAGAGAAATGGAAATGTTCGTGTCCAGGAATGGCCTGAGACTGGCTGAAGCAAAATTCAAATGATCAGATTTCTCCAGACTAAAGATGCCACTACTAGAATCCTGGCTCTTTGAGAGAGACAATGACTTCTCCAAACTGCTATAAGAAACTGGGAGGGTGTGTTTTTCAGAGAAAATGCAAATGTCGTGTCCAGGCATGGGCCTGAGATGGGCGCTGACAGCTAAAATCAATGATCAAGATTCTCCTAGACTAAAGATGCCACACTGAATCCTGCTGCTTGAGAAATGACTTCCAAACTGCATTAAGAAACTGGAGGTGTGGTTTTTCAGAGAAATGCAATGTCCGTTCCAGGCATGGCCTGAGATCAGCGCCTGACAGCTAAATCAAATGATCAGATTTCTCCAGACTAAAGATGCCACATAGAATCCTGGCTCTTTGAGAGACAATGACTTCCCAAACATTAAGAAACTGGAGGGTGTGTTTTTCAGGCAAATGCGTTCCAGGCATGGGCCTGAGACTGCGCTGAAGCTAAATCAAATGACAAGATTCTCCAGACTAAGATGCCACACTAGAACCTCTTTGAGAGACAATGACTTCTCCAAACTATAAGAAACTGGGAGGTGTGGTTTTTCAGAGCAAATGAAATGTCTGTGTCCAGGCAATGGCCTGAGACTGGCTGAAGCAAATCAAAGATCAGATTTCCAGACTAAAATGCCACCACTAGAATCCTGGCCTTTGGAGAGACATGACTTCCTCCAAACTGCTATTAAGAAACTGAGGGTGGTTTTCAGAGAAAATGCAAAATGTAGTCAAGGGCCTGAGACAGCTGAAAAATCCAAATGATCAGATTTCTCGACAAAGATGCCACCACTAGAATCCTGCCTGAGAGACAATGACTTCCTCCAATGCAAGAAACTGGAGGGTGTTTTTCAGAGAAAATGGCAAATGTGTGTCCAGGCATGGGCCTGAGACGGCCTGACAGCTAAATCTAAATGATCAGATTTTCCAGACTAAATGACACCACTAGAATCCTGGCATTGGAGAGACAATGACTCCTCCAAACTGCTATTAAGAAACTGAGGTGTGGTTTTTCAGAGCAAATGGCAAATGTCCTGTCCAGGCATGGCCTGAGACTGGCGCCTGAAGCAAAATCTAAATGATCAAGATTCTCCAGACTAAAATGCACACTAGAATCCGGCCTTTTGAGAGACAATGACTCTCCAACTGTATAAGAAACTGAGGGTGGTTTTTCAGAGAAAATGGTAAGTTGTCCAGGAATGGCCTGAGACTGGCCTGACAGCTAAATTAAATGATAGATTCCCCAGACTAATGACACATAAACTGGCTCTTGAGAGAATGACTCTCCAAACTGCATAGAAACTGGGGGTGTGGTTTTTCAGAGAAAATGGCAATTGTGCCAGGCAATGGCTGAGACTGGCCTGAAGCAAAATCAATGATCAGATTTCTCAGACTAAAATGCCACACTAGAACCGCTCTTTGAGAGACAATGACTTCTCCAACTGAAGAACTGGAGGGTGTGTTTTTCAGAGAAATGCAATGCCTGTCCGAGGCCTGAGACGGCCTGACAGCAAAATTCAAATGACAGATTTCTTAGACTAAGATGCCACATAGAATCCGGCTGCTTTGAGAGACAATGACTCCTCCAAACTGCATTAGAAACTGGAGGGTGGTTTTTCAGAGCAAAATGGCAAATGTCGTGTCCAGGCATGGCTGAGACGGGCCTGAACCAAATTCAAATGATCAGATTTCTCCTGACAATGCCACACTAGAATCCGCTCTTGGAGACAATGACTTCCTCCAAACCTGCTATTAAGAAACTGGGAGGGTGGTTTTTCAGGAAATGCAATGTCCGTGTCCAGGCAATGGGCCTGAGACTGGGCCTGACAGCAAAATCAAATGATCAGATTTCCAGACTAAAGATGCCACACTAGAACCTGGCTCTTTGAGAGACAATGACTTCCCAAACTGCTATTAAGAAACTGGGAGGGTGTGGTTTTTAGAGGAAAATGGCAAATGTCTGCCAGCAGGGCCTGAGACGGCTCTGAAGCTAAAATCAAATGATCAGATTTCTCCAGACTAAAATGCCACATAAATCCTGGCTGCTTGGAGAAATGACTCTCCAAACTGCATTAAGAAACTGGAGGGTGTTTTTAGAGCAAATGGCAAAGTGTGTCCAGGCAATGGCCTGAGACTGCGCTGAAGCTAAATCAATGATCAGATTTCTCCAGACTAAGATGCCACACTAGAATCCTGTACTTTGAGAGACATGACTTCTCCAAATGCTATAAGAAACTGGAGGTGTGTTTTCGAGCAATGGCAAATGCTGTCCAGGGCAATGGCCTGAGACTGGGCGCCTGACACCAAATTCAAATGATCAGATTCTCCTAGACTAAAGAGCCACCACTTAGAACCGCACTGAGAGACATGACTTCTCCAAACTGATAGAAACTGGAGGTGTGGTTTTTTCAGAGGAAAATGGTGTCCGGCAGGGCCTGAGACGGCCTGAAGCTAATTCAAATGACAGATTTCTCAGACTAAGATGCACTACAAGAATCCGCTTGAGACAATGACTCTCCAACCGATAAGAAACTGGGAGGGTGTTTTTTCAGAGAAAATGCAAATGTCTGTCCAGGATGGGCCTGAGACGCGCCTGAGTAAATTCAAATGATGATTCCAGACTAAACCACCATAGAATCCTGACTTTTGAGAGACAATGACTTCTCCAAACCATTAAGAAACTGGGAGGGTGTGGTTTTTCAGAGCCAAAATGCAAATGTCCTGTCCAGGGCAATGGGCCTGAGACTCCTGACAGCCAAAATCTGAAATGATCAGGATTTTCCAGACAATGACGCACCACTAGAATCCTGGCTCTTGAGAGACAATGACTTCTCCAAACTGCGTACAGAAACGGAGGGTGTTTTTCAGAGAAATGGCAATTTCGTGTCCAGGCAATGGGCCTGAGACTAGGCTGAAGCAAAATCAAATGATCGATTTCCTAGACTAAAGACCACACCAGAATCCTGGCTGCTTTGGAGAGACAATGACTCTCCAACTATAAGAAACTGGAGGGTGGTTTTTCAGAGCCAAAATGCAAATGTTCGGTCCAGGAATGGCCTGAGACTGGGCGCCTGACAGCAAAATTCAAATGATCAGATTTCTCCTAGACTAAAGATGCCACTACTAGAATCCGCTGTCTTGAGAGACAATGACTTCCAAACTGCATTAAGAACTGGGAGGTGGTTTTTCAGAGAAAAATGGAAATGTCATGTCCTGGCAGTGGCCTGAGACTGGCCTGACAGCAAAATCTAAATGATAGGATTCTCCAGACTAAAGATGCACCATAGAATCCACTGCTTTGGAGACAATGACTTCTCCAAACTGCTATTAAGAAACTGGGAGGGTGGTTTTTCAGAGCAAATGGCAAATGTCCTGTCCAGGAATGGCCTGAGACTGCGCCTGACAGCTAAAATTCAAATGATCAGATTTCCAGACTAAAGATGCACACATAGAATCCTGGCTGCTTTTGAGAGACATGACTCTCCAAACTGCTATTAAGAAACTGGGAGGTGTGTTTTCAGAGAAATGGCAAATGTCAGTCCAGGCAATGGGCCTGAGACTGGGCGCCTGACAGCTAAAATTCTAAATGATCAGATTTCTCAGACTAATGAGCCACCACTGAGAATCCAGGTTACTTGAGAGACATACTCTCCTAAACCAATAAGAAACTGGGAGGGTGTGGTTTTTCAGAGAAATGGCAATGCACATGTGTCCAGGGCAATGGGCCTGAGACGATGCCTGACAGCCAAAATCCAAATGATCAAGATTTCTCCTAGACTAAAGATGCCACCACTAGAATCCGGCTACTTGATGAGACAATGACTTCCAACCATTAAGAAACTGGGAGGGTGGTTTTTCAGAGCAAATGGCAAATGTTCTGTCCAGGGCAATGGCTGAGCTGCCTGACAGCTAAAATCAAATGATCAGATTTTCCAGACCAAAGATCCACCAGAATCCTGGCTTTGAGAGACAATGACTCTCCAAACTGCTATTAAGAAACTGGAGGTGTGGTTTTTCAGAGCCAAAATGGCAAATGTCATGTCCAGGGAGCCTGAGACTGGGGCCTGACAGCAAAATCAAATGACAGGATTTCTCCTAGACTAAGAGCCACCACTGAATCCGCTACTTGAGAATACTTCCTCCAATGTTAAGAAACTGGGGTTGTTTTCAGAGAAATGCATAGGTCAGGAGGCCTGAGATGGCCGAAGCTAAAATCTTAATGACAGATTTTCCAGATAAGAGCCCACTAAACCGCTTGGAGACAGACTTCCAAACTGCATAAGAAACTGGGGTTTTTTTCAGAAAAACAATCTTCCAGGAGCTGAGACTGCTACAGCTAAAATCAAGATCAGATTTCCAGACTAAAGAGCACACTGAATCCGGCTTTTGAGAGAATGACTTCTCCAAACGCAAGAAACTGGAGGGTGGTTTCAGAGCAAAATGCAAATGTGTTCGGCATGGCCTGAGATGGCTGACAGCCAAAACTAATGATCAGATTTCCCAACAAAAGCCACTAGAATCCTGGCTACTTGAGAGCAATACTCTCCAAACTGTATAAGAAACTGAGGTGTGTTTTTCAGAGCAGAAATGCAAATGTCTAGGTCCAGGCAATGGGCCTGAGACTGGGCTCTGAAGCAAAATCTGAATGATCAAGATTTCCTGACTAAAGATGCCACCTACTAAATCCTAGGCTACTTTGAGAGACAATGACTTCTCCAAACTGCATTAAGAACTGGGAGGGTGGTTTTTCAGAGAAAATGCAAATGTCCTGTCCGGCATGGGCCTGAGACATGGCCTGACAGCTAAAACTAATGATCAATCTCCAGACTAAAATGCCATAGCTAATCCTAGCTTGAGAGACAATACTCTCCAAACTGCTAGCTGGGAAGGGGCGTTTCAGAGAAAATGAAATGTCGTTCCAGGAATGCCTGAGATCATACTGAAGCCAAAATTAATGACAGATTTCCCAGCTGACTGCAAATGACTGATCTGAGAGACATGACTTCTCAACTCATAAGAACTGAGGTGTGATTTCAGAGCAAATGAATGCCTGCCAGGAATGGGCCTGAGACTGTGCGCGAGAGCAACTGAATGCGATCCCAGACTAAGCACATAAATCTGGCTCTTGAGAGACAATGACTCCAAAAGAACGGAGGGTGGTTTTTCAGCAAATGGCAATGTCTGCCAGGGCATGCTGAGATGCTGACAGTAAATCAATGATCAGGATTTCCAGACTAAAATGCACCACTAGAATCCTGGCTACTTTGAGACATGACTTCTCCAAACTGATAAGAAACTGAGGGTGTTTTTCAGCAAAATGCAAAGTCAGTCCAGGCAATGGCTGAGACTGGCCTGACAGTAAAATTCAAATGATCAGATTTTCCAGACTAAGATGCCACATAGAATCCGGCTCTTTGAGAGACAATGACTCCTAACTGCATAAGAAACTGGGAGGTGCTTTTCAGAGAGAAATGCAAATGTGTCCAGGCATGGCCTGAGACGGCCTGACAGCAAAATCAAATGATCAAGATTTCTCCAGACTAAAATGCCACTATAGAATCCTGGCACTTGAGAGACAATGACTCCTCCAAACTGCTATTAAGAAACTGAGGTGTGGTTTTTTCAGAGCAAATGCAAATGTCTGTCCAGGCAATGGGCCTGAGACTGCGCCTGAAGCAAATCTCAATGATCAAGATTTCTCCAGACTAAGATGCACCACTAGAATCCAGGTCTTGAGAGACAAACTTCTCCAAAGCAAAGAAACTGAGGGTGTTTTTCAGAGAAAATGCAACGTCCGCAGGGCCTGAGACTGGCTGACAGCTAACCAATGATGATTTCCAGACAAGAGCACCACAGAACGCTCTGGAGACAATCCACCATGAAACTGAGGTGTGGTTTTTTCAGAGAAATGCAATGCTGTCCAGGCAGGGCTGAGACGCCTGACACAAATCAATACTGATTTCAGACAAGAGCCACCATAGAATCCGGCCTTGAGAGACAATGACTTCTCCAACTGCATAAGAACTGAGGGTTTTCAGAGAAATGGCAAGTCTGTCCAGGAGGCCTGAGATGGCCTGACAGCAATCAATGATCAGATTTCCAGACAAGATGCCACTAATCCTGCTTGGAGACATGACTCCAAACTGATTAAGAAACTGAGGGTTTTAGAGAAAATGCTGTCCGAGGCCTGAGATACTGACACAAAATTAATGATGTTTCTCCAGACAAAATGCCACCATAGAACCTGGCACTTGAGAGACAATGACTTCCAACTGATAGAAACTGGAGGTGGTTTCAGAGAAAAAAATGTCCGTCCGAAGGGCCTAGACTGCGCTGAAGCTAAATCAATGACAGATTTCCACTAATGCCACTACTAAATCCGGCTACTGAGAGAAATGACTTCCAAACTGCTTAAGAAACTGAGGGTGGTTTTTCAGAGAAATGGCAAATGTCGTGTCCAGGGCAGGGCCTAGACTGGGCCTGAAGCAAAATTCAAATGATCAGATCTCAGACAAGAGCCACACAGAACTGCCTTTAGAGACTCAATGATGAACGGGAGGTCAGAGGAAAATGCAAGGTCCAGGATGGCCTAGACGCTGAACAAAATAGATTCCAGACAAGCCCATAAACGGGTGAGAGACACCAACTATAAGAACTGAGGGTTAGAAGAATGTCGTCCGAATGGAGCTGATAATCATGATTTCACAAAATGCTACACTCTTGAGAGACAATCCAAACGCTAAAAATGAGGTTCAGCCAATGGCAAATGTCTTCCAGGCAATGCCTGAGACGCGCCGACAGAAAATCAAATGACGGATTTCCAGACAATGCCCACCACGGAACTGGCTTTGAGAGAAAATGACTCTCCAAACTGCATTAAGAAACTGAGGTGTTTCAGAGAAAATGGCACTGCTAGTCCAGGCAATGGCCTGAGACTGGCGCTGACAGCCAAATCTCAAATGATCAGATTCTCCTAGACTAAGATGCCACTACTAGAATCCCATCTTTGAGACAATGACTTCCAAACCATAAGAAACTGAGGGGTGTTTTCAGAGCAAATGCAAATGTCTAGTGTCCAGGCATGGGCCTGAGACTGGCGCTGAAGCAAATCTAAATGATCAGATTCTCAGACTAAAATGCACACTAGAATCCTGGCTACTTGGAGACATGACTCTCCAAACCGTAAGAAACTGAGGTGTGGTTTTTCAGAGCAAATGGAAATGTCGTCCAGGCAGGGCCTGAGACTCGCCTGAAGCAAAATCAAATGATCAGATTCTCCAGACTAAGATGCCACCACTAAATCCTGGCTCTTTGAGAGACATGACTCTCCAAACTGCATTAGAAACTGAGGGTGTGGTTTTTCAGAAAATGAAGCGTCCGGCATGGCTGAGACAGCCTGACAGCAAATTCAAATGATCAAGATTTCCAGACTAAGATGCACCACTAAATCCGGCACTGAGAGAAATGACTCTCCAAACTGATAAGAAACAGGTGGTTTTCAGAGAGAAATGAGTCTGTCCGGCAGGCCTGAGATGCCTGAAGCAATCAAATGATAGATTCCAGACAGATGCACACTAAACCGGCTTTGAGAGACAAGACTTCCAAACTGCAAAAACTGAGGGTGGGTTCAGAGAAATGCAATGTCTGTCCAGGCATGGCCTGAGACTGAGCCTGAAGCAAATCAATGATGATTTCCAGACTAAGAGCCACCACAGAATCCTGGCTCTGAAGACTGACTTCCTCCAATGTAAAAATGAGGGTGTTTTCAAGGATGGCATTAGTCCAGCAATGGCTAGACTGGTTCAGCTAAAATCAAAGACAGATTCCCAGACTAGATGCCACTAAACCCCTTAGACAAGACTTCTCAAACGCATAAGAAACTGAGGGGTTTTAGAGAAATGAAATGTCGGTCAGCAGAAATGCTGAGAAACTGAAATGCTACAGATTAATAAATCCAACCAAAGACACTTGAAGAAACTCAATCTATAAGAAATGAGTTGTTTTTCAGGCAAAGCATAGTTACAGCATGGCTGACGGCCTGATCATCAAACTGAAATGCCCTTCAGACAAAATCACTAGAAATGGCTTCTGAGAAATGACTCTCCAAACTGATAAGAAACTGGAGGGGGTTTTCGAGAAAATGGCTCCCAGGAATAGCTGGGGTTGATGGCCTGAATCCGAAATGAAAGATCATCCAGACTAAAGATCCCCAATAATCCAGGTTATTGAAGAACCTGGCCTATAGAAAAACCTGGAGGGAAGTTTTTTCGGAGGTAAATGAAATGTCTGTCCAGGCAGGGCCTGAGATCAGCGCCTGACAGCAAAATCTAAATGATCAAGATTTTCCAGACTAAGATGCACCACTAGAATCCTGGCTGCTTTGAGAAATGACTCCTCCAAACTGCTATTAAGAAACTGGGAGGGTGTGGTTTTTTAGAGCCAAATGGCAAATGTTCTGTCCAGGCATGGGCCTGAGACTGGCCTGACAGCTAAAATCAAATGATCAGATTTCTCCAGACTAAGATGCCACACTGAGAATCCTGGCACTTCTGAGAGACATGACTTCCTCCAACTGGTATTAAGAAACTGGAGGGTGTGTTTTTCAGAGAAAATGGCAAATGTTCTGTCCAGGCAATGGGCCTGAGACTGGCGCTGAAGCTAAAATCTAAATGATCAAGATTTCTCCTAGACTAAAGATGCCACCACTAGAATCCTAGGCTACTTGAGAGACAATGATCTCCAAACTGATGTAAGAAACTGGGAGGGTGTGGTTTTTCAGAGAAAATGAAATGTCCGTCCAGGCAGTGGCCTGAGACTGCGCCTGAAGCAAAATCTCAAATGATCAAGATTTCTCCTAGACCAAAGATGCCACCACTAGAATCCTGGCGCTTTGAGAGAAATGACTTCTCCAAACTGCATTAAGAAACTGAGGGTGGTTTTCAGAGCCAAATGGAAATGTTGTCCAGGAGGCCTGAGACGGCTGACAGCCAAATCAAATGATCAGATTTCTGACTAAAGATGCACCACTAGAACCTGGCTACTTGAGAGACAAGACTCTCCAACATAGGAAACTGAGGAGGGTTTTTCAGAGAAAATGGAATGTCCGGCAGTGGCCTGAGACTGGCCTGAAGTACAATCTAAATGATCAAGATTTCTCCAGACTAAAGATGCCACCATAAATCCACTTTGAGAGACAGACTCTCCAAACTGCACATAAGAAACTGGGGGAGGTTTTTCAGAGCAAAAATGGAAATTGTCCTGGTCAGGGCCTGAGATCAGCCTGAAGCAAACTAAATGATCAAGATTCTAGACTAAAGATGCACATAGAATCCCTGCTTTGGAGACAAATGACTTCTCCAAACTAGCTTAAGAAACTGAGGTGTGGTTTTCCAGAGAAATGCAAATGTCGTGTCCAGGCATGGGCCTGAGACTGGGCGCTGACAGCTAAATCAAATGATCAAGATTTCTCCAGACTAAAGATGCCACCACTTACAGAATCCTGGCTCTTTGAGAGACAATGACTTCCTCCAAACTGCTATAAGAAACTGAGGTGTGGTTTTTTCAGAGAAAATGGCAATGTCCTGTCCGGCAATGGCCTGAGACTGAGCGCCTGACACAAATCTCAAATGATCAAGATTTCCAGACTAAAGATGCCACACATGAGAATCCTGGCATGCTTTGAGAGACAATGACTCTCCAAACCAGCAAGAAACTGGAGGGGCTTTCAGAGAGAAAATGCAAATGTCCGTGTCCTGGCAGTGGCCTGAGACTGCGCCTGACAGCTAAAATCCAAATGATCAAGATTTCCCCAGACCAAAGATGCCACTCAGAATCCGGCTGCTTGAACAACTTCCAAACGTATTAGAAACTGGGAGGTGTGTTTTTAGAGAAATGGAAATTCGTCGGCACTGAGACGGGCCTGAAGCAAATGAAATGATGATTTCCAGACTAAGATGCCACACTAGAATCCGGCCTTGAGAGACATGACTCCAAACTGATAGAAACTGAGGTGGTTTCAGAAAGAAATGTCCTTCCGAATGCTGAGATGGCCTGACAGCAAATCAAATGATCAGATTTCCAGACCAAGCACACTAGAATCCGGCTCTTGAGAGACAATGACTTTCCAACGCTAAGAAACTGAGGTGTGGTTTCAAGAAATGAAAGTCCGTGCCATGAGCTGGAACTGCCTGACACTAATCAAATGATCAAGATTTCAATATAGCCACACTGAATCCTTGGAGACAATGACTCTCCAAACCAAAGAAACTGAGGGTTTTCAGAGAAATGAATGTCGTTCCGGCAGCTGAGACTGGCTGACAGCAAATTAATGACAGATTTCCGACAAGATCCACCACTAGAATCCGGCTCTTGAGACTGACTTCCTAATGATTAAGAAACTGGAGGTGTTTTCAGAGAAATGAAGTCGCCGGCAGGCCTGAGACGGCTGAAGCAAAATCAAATGATCAGATTTTCCAGACTAAATGCCACACAAACTGCTTTGAGAACAATACTCCAACTCAAAGAACTGGAGGTGGTTCAGAGAAATGATGTCCGGGCAGGGCCTGAACGCCTGACACAATTCAGAAATGATAGATACTAACGCAAAAGACTCACCGAAGGGGTTTTGGAAGAAGCGCGAGGCAATGCATAAATATAGATCGAATACAACTCTAGATACCAATAGCGAGGGTTCAGAAATGTCGATCACGCTAAATCAAATCACCGACTAAAGATCAACTAGAACCGCTGGAGACGACTCCAAATGAAAGAACGAGGTTCAAGAAATGCAATGTTGTCCGCATGGCCGAGACGCCTGACAGCAAATCAATGACAGATTTTACTAGAGCCACGAACTGCCTGAGAAACTCTCCAAACTGGATTAAGAAACGGGAGGGTGTTTTTCAGAGAAATGCATGTCTGTCCAGGGGGCCGAGACTGGCGCCTGACAGCAAATTAAATGATCAAGATTCTCCAGACTAAAGATGCCACCATAAATCTGGCTCTTGAGACATGACTTCCAACGCATAAACTGGGGGGTGTTTCAGAGAGAAGCAAATGTCGTCAGCAGCTGAGATGCCTGACAGCAAAATCAATGATCAGATTCTAGACTAAAATGCCACATAGAATCCTGGCTCTTGAGAGACAGACTTCCAACAAAGAACTGAGGGTTTGAGAAATGCATGTGTCCAGCAGGCTGAGACGGCTGACAGCTAAATTCAATGATAGATTTCAGACTAAAGATACCACTGAATCCTCTTGAATGACTCAATGATAAGAAACTGAGGGTTTTAAGAAACAGTTGTCCAGGAGGCCTGAGACTGGCACAAAATAAATCGATTCACTAAAGCCACATAACGCTTTAGAGAATTCCAACGATAAGAAACTGGAGGTGGTTTTCAGATAATGTCGTCCCATATGGACGGTGAACAAATAGTGATTTCCTGATGTACCACTGAACCGCTTGGAGACAATGACTTCCAAACTGATGAAGAAACTGGGAGGGTGGTGTTTTTTCAGAGCCAAAATGAAATGTATCCCGTGTCCCAGGTAATGGCCTGAGACGACATGACTCCAGCTAAAATCGAAATGACTTCAATTTCTCAAAATTAATGCGCCACATGAGAATCTGGTGTCTGAGAACAATGACTTCCAAACTCATAGAGAAACTGAGGGTGTGTTTTCAGCAGGAAATGAGACAACTCCTGTTCAGAAAGGCCTGAGGATCTGGTCTGAAGCCAAATTCAAATGATCAAGATTTCTCAGACTAAAGATGCCACCACATAGAATCCTGGCCTTGGAGACAATGACTCTCCAAACTGCATAGAAACTGGGAGGTGTGTTTTTCAGAGCCAAAATGGCAAATGGTGTCCAGGGATGGGCCTGAGACTAGGCCTGACAGCTAAAATTCCAAATGATAGGATTTCTCCTAGACTAATGAGCCACCACTGAGAATCCGGCTACTTTGAGAGAATGACTTCCTCCAACTGCTATAGAAACTGGAGGGTGGCTGTTTTCAGAGAAAATGGCATGTCGGTCCAGGAATGGGCCTGAGACTGGGGCTGACAGCTAAAATTCAAATGATCAAGATTTCTCCTAGACTAAAGATGCCACACTTAAATCCAGGCTACTTTGAGAGACAATGACTTCTCCAAACTGCTATTAAGAAACTGGGAGGGGTGGTTTTTCAGAGAGAAATGAAATGTCCGTGTCCGGCAGTGGGCCTGAGACTGCCTGACAGCTAAATTCAAATGATCAGATTTCCCAGACAAAATGCCACTACATAGAATCCTGGCTCTTTTGAGAGACAATGACTCTCCAAACCTATTAAGAAACTGGGAGGGTGGTTTTTCAGAGAAAATGGCAAATGTCCGTGTCCAGGCAGGGCCTGAGACACGCTGACAGCTAAAATTAATGATCAGATTTCCAGACTAAAGCCCACAGAACTGGCTTGAGAGACTGACTTCCAGTAAGAACTGGGTGGCAGGAAAATGGAAGTTCAGGCAGGGCCAGACTGGCCTGAGTAATTAAATGATCAAGATTTCCGACTAAGATGCACATAATCGGCTCTTCGGAGACATGACTCTCCAATGATAAGAAACGGGAGGGGGGTTTTTAGAGAAAATGATGTCTGCCCGCAGGGCCTAGACTGGCTGAAGCTAACTAAATGATCAAGATTTCTCCAGACAAAATCCAACATAGAATCCTGGCTGCTTTTGAGAGACAATGACTCTCCAAACTGTATTAAGAAAGGGAGGTGGGCAGAAATGGCAATGTCGTGTCCGGAGGGCCTGAGACTGGGCGACAGCAAATTAAATGATCAGGATTCTCAGACTAA
>JAREIS010004302.1:0-11392 GCA_030060385.1 Muscicapa striata striata | reverse complement strand
CCCGGGGGGGCAGGGGTTCCCGGGGGTTGGGGATCTTAACCCCCCCCAAAATTCCCACCCCTTTGATGGGTGGTTTTCTGGGGGGGTTTGTAAGGGGGAAACCAGGTTTTAAAATTTTAAAAAAAAAAAAAAGGAAAACACTTTTTAAATGCAGCCAGCTAAATTTCAGGCCCCGGAGGAGGACAACAGGAGGGGGGGGAAGGGGAGAAGGGTCCCACGGGGTCAGACCTCGGCACAGTTTGAGCAGGCCAAACCCCCTGAGGAGAGCCCTGGATCAAAAAAATGTAAAAATTTTTTCAAAGAATCAGCAGTAAAAATAGCTTTTAGGAAGGGATTTTTAAAAAAATTTTGAATTTTCCCATAGAGAGTAAAAAACTTCCTGATGAATGCATGACCAGGGGGAAATCAAGGCAAAGATGGTTTGTGGGAAAACCTTTCAAGAACCCCAAATGAGAATAAAACCCAAAAAGCTTAAAGAATGGGTCCCGAGAAAAAAGGGAAAAATGCCCCCAAGCCCAATCAGAGCAGAGAACTGGAGGGAGATACGGTGGGGACAAAGAGAAGAAAGTTTTGGGTGCCCTGGTTGGTGACACAAACTCCCAGGAAAATATCCCTGGGAAGTCTCTCTTGAGAAACAAAGAAAAACTTCTCTCACATGAGACAATTTGTGCCTGAAAACTTTTATCACTTTTAGAGTTTCATTGGTGTTCAAGTTAGTGCAGTGGGATTGGTTTCTTTTTAAGTGTTAAGTGAAATATAATTGATATTGAGTTTAACTAGTGTTTTAATTCAGTTCCTTTCTGAATCCCTCTGAAATCTATAAATACTTCTGTTCTACCTGTATCTAACTGATTTGTAGCCTGAACTCTTCGAGAATAAACTGTCTCTGGAATAATTCAGCCAAGCAGTCTCAGTCTTTTCTCACTGGCAGCCAAAGTTGGCTACTTGAACCCCCTGAGCTATCTGCTCCGTAGCACCTTGGGGGCTAGCTTAAACCTGGCCCCGAACGCTTACAAGTGAACCAACGACAAATTACCCTGAAAAGAGTAGTTTTGTAAGCAGCGCAGTCATCTGCAGTTCTGCTTTCTTGATGCCGCTTCTTAAAGAAGTGACCTTTGTTTTAAAAGCGACCTTCTTAAGAAATACCCAAGCAACCCCAGAATTCCGGAGCTGAGACTTGACATCTGTCAGCAACAAGCAGTGAAGACCCTTCGCTGAAAATTTAGAATTTCAGCAATTGCTCGGAGCTTTATCTAGAGAGTCAACTTTTCTGATTTTTTTCTCCTGTTTGTTTCTGAGGCTATGGGAGCATTTCTCACCCACAACAAGGGTCAGGGCTGTGATGTGCTCTGGTGCCTGTGACATCACAAGGAGCAGGGCTGTGATTTGCTCTGGTGCCTGTGACATCACAAGGAGCGGCTGTGATTAGCCCTGGTGACTGTGACATCACAAGGAGGGGCTGTGATGTGCTCCAGCCTGTGACATCACAAGGGGGCAGGGGCTGTGATGTGCTCTGGCACGTATGACATCACAAGGAGCGGGCTGTGATGTGCTGATGCCTCTGATGCCTGTGGATGTGCACTGGGTACCACATCACAAGGAGCAGGGCTGTGATGTGCTCCTGATGCCTGTGACATCACAAGGAGCGGGGCTGTGATGTGCCTCTGGTGCCTGTGACATCACAAGGAGCAAGGCTGTGATGTGCTCTGGTGCCTGTGACATCACAATGGTCAGGGCTGTTATGTTCTGGTGCCTGTGACATCACAAGGAGCGGGGCTGTGATGTGCCTGGGTGCCTGTGACATCACATGGAGCGGGCTGGCTGTCATGTGCCCGGTGCCTGTGTCGGCACAACAAACCCGCCAGAGCACCCTGCCGCCCCTCCGCCCACAGCGAGCCCTGAGCCCCCGGCACCGAGCGCGGCTCCCACCTGCGCTGGGGCCGCCCGAGCCTCCGCCGCCGCCTCACCGGGCCCGGGTCACGCGCGCTCCCCGGCCGACACAGACGCTGCCAAATGGCGCCTTGCCCCTGGGCCGGGTTTGTTGCCGCTGCCCAACCAGTGCTGGAGAACGCAGGAGTGACAGCAGAATCAGCCAATGGCAGCGAGGGGCGGGCTGGTCCATCCTCCAGCAGCAGTCCTGGCTCGCAGGCCGCTGGCGCCCAGACTCGGCAGGGCCTGGGCCCGGCTGAGGCTGAAGGAGCCGCTGCTGCCCTGGAACCGCCGGGAGCTCGGCCTGAGCTTGAGCTGGAGCTGAACGCGCCAGGAGCGGCGGCTGAGGCCCAGATGGAGCAGGGACCCATCCAGTCCCGGCAGGAGCCGGGCCGGAGCAGGGGTGCCTGAGTGCGCCCGAGTCCGTGGAAGCCTCTGCAGGGCCATGGAAGTGGCTCCTGGCAGGACTTGTGAGCCTGTGGGGATCCCTGCTGGAGCAGTCTGTTCCTGAGGGCTGTGTCCCGTGGGAGGGATCCCAGGCTGAAGCAGGACAAGGATTCCTGTCCCTGAGGGAGGCTGTGACATGACCTGACTGTGACCACCATGCCCTGTGCCTCTGGGTGGAGAGAGGGGAGGAATATGGGATAAAGTTAAGCCTGGAAGAAGGGAGATTTGGCTAACTTGTGTGATAACTGATAAAAGATTTGTGTTAATCATAAAAGTATTGGGGTTTGTATAAACCAGAATACTAAGGGCTGAAGTGAACCAAACCCAGCAGTGGGGTCAGTGCAGTGTCCATGGCCACAGCCCCTTGTGGTGGCCCAGTGCAGGTTGGGATGATGATCCACCCTCACAGCTGGCCCAGAGCAGCTCTGCAGTGTTTCTGGTGGCACCTTGGGCTGGCACACACCTGAGGAGTGTGTCTGTTTGTAATGGGGAAACTCAGGAGTTTAAGAGTGCTTCAAAAATAAAAATAAAAATAGAGGAGAAACATCTCTTTTTCTCAATGCAGCCAGTTCTTCACCTAATCAGGTCCCAGTGAGTGAGGACAGACAGGATGGGGTTGGGCAATGTGGAGCAAGGCTGCCCACACAGGGTCAGACCTCAAGGCACAGATTCTCTGAGCAGGCCAAACCTCCTGAGGAGAGACCCTGGATCAATATTGACTACGGAATGCTGCAATCACCTCTCTTCAAAGACATCAGCAGTAAATAATAGTCTTTAAAATAGGAATGTGCACTTCTTAGAAACTCTTTGACATATTTCTCCATAAGTAGAGTTGAAAAACTTCCTGATGAACTGCACTAGACCAGAGGGAAATCAAGGCAGAGCCATGGTTTGTTAGGAAACCTCTCAAGAACTCCAAGTGAGAATCAAACTCCAAAGTTTCTTGAAGTTTTAATGGGTCCCGGGAGGAACACAAGAGAGAGTGTCCCCAAGCCTCAATCAGAGCAGAGAACTGGAGGCAGAGATGACAGGTGGGGACAAAGAGAAGCCAAGTCTTGGTGTCCTGGGGCACAGTAGGGTCTGTGCCACCAAGGGCTGTGAGGACACACCTTGTCCTGAGCCACTGGGGCCTCCTGGCACAGCCCCAGCAAAGCTGGGCACTGTCACCCCTTGTCCTGCCCTTACCATCCCCCCACATCCCAGTGGCCTCAGGGATCTGCTGGGACCAGTCCCTGGGGAGCCTTGGTCAGGAATGGCCCTGGGGGCTCCTTCATGCTCCCAGGGACTGCAGGTTTTCAAGGACTTTGGGTTGTGGGTGACACAAAACTCCCAGGAAAATATCCCTGGGAAGCTCTCTCTTGAGAAACAAAGAAAAACTTCTCTCACATGAGACAATTTGTGCCTGAAAACTTTTTATCACTTTAGAGTTTCATTGGTGTTCAAGTTAGTGCAGTGATTGGTTTCTTTTAAAGTGTTAAGTGAAATATAATTGGATATTGAGTTTAACTAGTGTTTTAATTGGTTCCTTTCTGAATCCCTCTGAAATCTATAAATACTTCTGTTCTACCTGTATCTAACGGATTTGTAGCCTGAACTCTCTTCGGAGAATAAACTGTCTCTGGAATAATTCAGCTACAGTCTCAGTCTTTTTCCTCGCTGGCAGGTAGCCAAAGGGCTACCTGAACCCCCCTGAGCTATCTGGGTTCTCGTAGCACCTTGGGGGGCTAGCTTAAACCTGGCCCCCCGAACGCTACATAAGTGGCGTCCGAACGACAAATTACCCTGAAAAAGAGTAGTTTTGGTAAGCAGCGCAGTAATCTGCAGTTCTGCTTTCTCGATGCCGCTTTTCTTAAAGAAGTGACCTTTTGTTTTAAAAAGCCGACCTTCTTTAAGAAATACTCCAAGCAACCTCAGACAGGGCTGTGATGTGCTCTGGTGCCTGTGACATCACAAGGAGCAGGGCTGTGATTTGCTCTGGTGCCTGTGACATCACAAGGAGCAGGGCTGTGATTAGCTCTGGTGCCTGTGACATCACAAGGAGCAGGGCTGTGATGTGCTCTGGTGCCTGTGACATCACAAGGGGCAGGGCTGTGATGTGCTCTGGTGCCTGTGACATCACAAGGAGCAGGGCTGTGATGTGCTCTGGTGCCTGTGACATCACAAGGGGCAGGGCTGTGATGTGCTCTGGTGCCTGTGACATCACAAGGAGCAGGGCTGTGATGTGCTCTGGTGCCTGTGACATCACAAGGAGCAGGGCTGTGATGTGCTCTGGTGCCTGTGACATCACAAGGAGCAGGGCTGTGATGTGCTCTGGTGCCTGTGACATCACAAGGTCAGGGCTGTGATGTGCTCTGGTGCCTGTGACATCACAAGGAGCAGGGCTGTGATGTGCTCTGGTGCCTGTGACATCACATGGAGCGGGGCTGGCTGTCATGTGTTCGGTGCCTGTGTCGGCACAACAAACCCGCCAGAGCACCCTGCCGCCCCCTCCGCCCACAGCGAGCCCCGAGCCCCCGCAGAACCGAGCGCGGCTCCCACCTGCGCTGGGGCCGCCTCCGAGCTCCGCCGCCGCCTCACCGGGCTCCGGCCGCTGCCGCCGCTCCCGGGCCGACACAGACGCTGCCAAAATGGCGCCTTTGGCCCCGGGGCCGGGTTTGTTGCCGCGCTGCCCAATCAGTGCTGGAGAACGAGGAGTGACAGCAGAATCAGCCAATGGCAGCGAGGGGCGGGCTGGTCCATCCTCCAGCAGCAGTCCCGGGCTCTCTCAGGCCGTTGGCGCTTCCAGACTCGGGCAGGGCCCGGCCCGGGCTGAGGCTGAAGGAGCCGCTGCTGCCCTGAACCGCCGGGAGCTCGGCCTGAGCTTGAGCTGGAGCTGAACGCGCCAGGAGCGGCGGCTGAGGCCCAGATGGAGCAGGGACCCATCCAGTCCCGGCAGGAGCCCGGGCCGGAGCAGGGGGTGCCTGAGTGACGCCCCGAGTCCGTGGAAGCCTCTGCAGGGCCATGGAAGTGGCTCCTGGCGGGACTTGTGAGCCTGTGGGGGATCCCTGCTGGAGCAGTCTGTTCCTGAGGGGCTGTGTCCCGTGGGAGGGATCCCAGGCTGAAGCAGGACAAGGATTCCTGTCCCTGAGGGGGAGGCTGTGACATGACCTGACTGTGACCACCATGCCCTGTGCCTCTGGGTGGAGAGAGGGGAGGGAATATGGGATAAAGTTAAGCCTGGGAAGAAGGGAGATTTGGCTAACTTGTGTGATAACTGATAAAAGATTTGTGTTAATCATAAAAGTATTGGGGTTTGTATAAACCAGAATACTAAGGGCTGAAGTGAAGCATAGACACTAGATAGAGGAAAATATATGATTAAATCATTCTGTTTTAAATCCCCCTGTTATGAATATTATGTTTTCTAAATAAGTCTACTACCAGTTTGCAAAATCAGACTTTCCAATAGATTTTACAAAATTATACTGCCTGCCTTTGTTTGATCAATGCTGCCTATGTACAAAGACCAGACTTCCCAATTTTTGCCGGTTTTTATCTACCAAGACCAGATAGTTATCTATGAGACTATCGCCCAGATGTTTATTCGACCACCACTGCTTACCTGGCAAAATTATGACAGCAAAAAAACATTGATTATAACGAGAAACCATACTATAGGAAGAGGCTACAAACCAAGGTTTGATGGAGCGTGGAGTGGGCGGTGACCCCCCACCTTCCCCAGTGCTGCTTGCTCTGTCTATATAAAATAAAGCAATATAAATTTTGTTAAATGTTGAGACTTTTTGTTTCTCATTTATAACAATTTGGTGCCAAACCTGGGACGTCCTTGGAGCCCTGAGAGGCACTGTGATTTCGGGGAGGCTCCCCACTACTGTGGCCCTGGTTGGTCAGTGGTTCTCGGGACCCAACGACCTCACGATATAGACTGAGCAAGGAAAGAGCTCCCCGGAAGATCGTGGCAAAATCACCTGTAATTCTCGTGCACAAAGACCCAGACAGGATCATAGAAGCTGTAAGTAATTGCCTGGTTTGGTGGAGGTGACTGTGGGCTTGCCTGAATGAGACGTGGATTTTGCCATGAAGTGAGAGCAGAGCCCTTCTATCCGCGGTTCCGGTATCCCGCGAGGGACCCGGCCAGTGAAGGGACAAAGCGAGTGAGGGGAGGCTGCTTTTCCCATCCTAGCCCAGGGAGAAGCTGGGGTCTTTTCCCATCCCAGCCCAGGCAGAGGTGGGACCTGGGCAGAGAAAAGCAGAGAGCAACACACGAGTCACAGAGGGAAGAGGGAAAGCTGGTTTTCCCATCCCAGCCCAGGTAGAGGCAAAATTCCTTCCCGTCCTGACCCGGGCGGATCACAAGGGGGAGCACAAACACCTCAAGACAGTCTCCTGAGGTAAAAATGAGACAAAGAAAGAGTAAGGTTTTAAGTCTGAATGACCCATGAAGGGGTTCAAGTTCCTGTGATCCACAAAGAAATGAAGATAAGACAAGTAGATTGCCAGAAATACCACCAGAAAGCCCTTTGGGAATAATACTAAGATGTTGGGACACAGGGGAGTTATACAAAGGCCATCTAAAGAAAAATTGTAAAGAGAGGATATGGGACAAGAAAATGTTCCAGGAGGATGAATAGGGGCATGAGGAACTAACTGTATGTACTGGGGACCTTACCATCTAAAGGGCCCTTGATAAAACTAAGAATTGGTCCCCAGGGAGGGGAGGTGGAATTTTTAGTAGATACAGGAGCCAAAAAATCCACAATTAAACATCCACCAAAAAGGTGCAAACCTAGCACTCGTAGTTGGAGCAAAAGGTGAACCATCTTGGGTCCCTGTTATTAAAATGTGCAAACTGAGACATAGAGCAAAACTGAATGAAATGATCTGTCAGAGGCAGAAAATAATTTTTTGGGGAGGGATTTAATAATAGCACTGCATTTGAAAACTGAAGTATCCCAAGGGCAACTTACAATTTATGCCTTCACCCAAAAGGATGAGGAACAAATATGTCCTGAGGTGTGGCATACCCCTGGGGAAATAGGGAAGTTAAAAATAAAACCTACCAAAGTGAAAATCACTGTTCCCGATCTGACTATCCGAGTTTTTCAATATCCAATATCACTGGAAGTGAGATGGGGCCTTAAGCCTGTCATAGAAAACTTTTTGCAACAAGGGACTTTAGAACCACATATGTCCCCACATAATACTCCTATTTTCCCTGTCAAAAAGACAGACAGGAATTACAGATTGGTACAAGATTTGAGGACTATAAACCAACAAACTGTTACCAAATTTCCTGTAGCAGCAAACCCTTACACTCCCTTAAATCAGCTGTCCCCTGACTACACTTGGTACAGTGCAATAGATCTAAAAGATGCCTTCTGGGCATGCCCATTAGCAAAAAGTAATAGAGATTATTTTGCCTTTGAATGGGAAGACCCTGATAAGGGCAGAAAACAACAATTGCATCAGACAGTATTGCCTCAGGGCTTTACAGAATCCCCCAACCTCTTCGGGCAAGCCCTAGAAGAATTGATGCAGTCTTTTGAGCCACCAGAAGGGGTGAAATTGTTACAATATGTAGATAAGCCATTAATAGCAGGAAAAGACAAGAAATCTACTAGAAATGGGACTATAAAACTTTTAAACTTTTTGAGACAACAGGGTTTGAAGGTATCCAAAGCTAAATTACAATTCACAAAACCAGAAGTAAAATATTTAGGATATTGGCTAAGTAAAGGGAAAAAGAATCAGGATCCTAATAGAGTCTCTGGAATACTAAGCCTGGGACCTCCAAAGACCAAACAAGAAGTGAGGAAAAGTTTGGGACTGCTCAGTTACTATCGTCAGTGGATAGAGGGATTTAGTGAGAAAGTGAAATTGCTATATGAAAAACTTATCACTAATCGCCTAAAATGGACAGAGGAGGATGCTAAAAGTTTTCTCCTGGATTTGGAGAGACCATTTGAATTATCTGTAAACACCTCTGATCAAACAGCATATGGGGTGCTCACTCAGGAATGGGCAGGCAGTCAAAGGCCAGTGGGATATTATTCCAAACTGCTGCACCCTGTCAGTCGGGGCTGGCCCACATGTCTACAGGCCCGAGTGGCCACAGCACTTTTAACTGAAGAAGCCCAAAAAGTCACCTTTGGGGGTACACACCCCCCATAATGTAAGGGGAATTCTGAATCAAAAATCTGAGAAATGGCTAACTGATGCCCCAATATTAAACTATGAAGCTGTTCTAATCACTTCCCCAGTCAGAGAGCTAAAAGCAACAACTGCTCAAAGTCCTGCACTATTCCTATATGGGGAACCAGGAGAAAATTTAGAACATGATTGTGTGGACATTACAGAGTTACAAATAAAAATTGGACCTGACCTGGGGGAAGTTGAACTTAAGGATGGAGTAAAATTGTTTATAGACGGGTCTTCCAGAGAAGTAGAAGGAAAAAGAAAATCGGGACATGCCATAGTAGGAAGAGAAGAATTAAAATCAGTAGAATCTGGACCCTTAAACGCAACATGGTGCTCAGGCTTGTGAACAATTCACTCTTTACAGGGCACTAACTCACTTAAAGGGTTTTAAAGGGACCATTTATACAGATTCTAAGTATGCCTATGGCGTAGTCCACACATTCAGTAAAATTTGGGAAAAAAGCAGGTTAATTAACACTCAAGGATGGGGATTGATACATCAAGAATTAATTGTTAGAATACTAGAGGTTCTCAGGGGCCCCACTGAAATTGCTGTGGTCCACATAAGAGGGCACCAAAAAGGAACAAGCTATCATACAAGAGGGAATAATCTGGCTGACAAAGAAGCAAAAAAAGCAGCATTGAAGCAAAAACCAGTTTCTGTATTAAGTGCTACAGTTAGAGATCCCAGCTCCAACCAGGAATTACAGAAGCTATTTACCCCTCAGGAAAAAGAAGCCATAAAGAAATTAAAGGCAGAATAGCATGAGAATAAATGGGTTTTACCAGATGGTAGGGAAATTTTATCTAAAACCCAGGCCAGACAAATTAGTGAACAATTACATCAACAAACTCATTGGGGAACCAAAGCACTAGCAGACCAATTTTTAAAATTTTTTGGATGCATTGACATTTTTGATATTGCAAAGCAGAGCGTCCAGAGTTGTTTAACTTGTCAGAAAATTAATAAAAAAGTATGCGACAAGGTCCATCAGGACGATGGAAAACTGCTTACAGACCCTTTGAAAGAATATAAACAGATTTTATACAGAATTACCAAAAATAGGAAGGTGGAAATATTAACTGGTAACAGTAGACCAATTAACTCACTGGGTAGAGGCATACCCTGCAGCTGGAGCCACATCACAAGTGGCAGCCAAAATATTGATAGAACACGTAATACCAAGGTATGGCCTGGTCCAAGCAATAGACTCAGACCAGGGGACGAACTTTGCATCAAAGGTGCTTAAGTGACTGACCTCAGCACTAGGCATCAGCTGGGAGTATCACACACCCTGGCACCCTCAGAGTTCTGGGAGAGGTGAAAGGATGAATCAGACGTTAAAACAACAGCTGTCAAAATTACCGATTGAGAATAAAATGCCATGGACAAAGTGCCTCCCACTAGCCCTGTCCAATATACGAACGATGCCAAATTTGAAAACAGGGATTTCACGATATGAAATGCTCTATGGTATGCCTTGCCCTAAAGGAGCACGCCTTGATCCAGCCTTAGTTCAGGACCCTTCCCTCCAGAATTACATAACAATCAACAAAAACTTGCAAGAATTAAGGAAGAAAGGAATTTTAGCTCAAACCGTCTCTCTAGGATTGGCCATACATAAGATTAAGCCAGGACAATGTGTTAATTAAAGTATGGAAAGAAGAAAGTCTAGATCCAAAATGGGAAGGACCATATTTAGTTCTGTTAACGACTGAAACCGCTGTATGGACAGCTGAAAAGGGATGGACACATGTAAGTAGAGTCAAAGGTCCTGTAACCCCTCCTATTGCAGGTTGGGCAGTGACATCTGAGCCTGGAGACCTCACAGTTGGAATTCAGAGACTTGATGTTGATACTGAATCAATTTGTCTCAAAGTTCACCCAGTCAGGACTGAAAGTCACCTGTCCTGAACCTGGGTGTGACTGTAACCCATTCATCAAAAAAGGTGTCCATATTGTACTGAGTTGTGGTGGTGTCATTCCTATGGTGGGTATCTTCCATTCGCATTATGTGTCCAATGTAAAAGAAACCAACATAAGGAAACTGTTAAGGTACTTAATACCCTATCAGCACAAGGAAAAATCAAAATCGATAATCATAACTGGTGGAAGTTATTTGAGAATGGAAAGAGAGGAAAAAGGAAAGCCAGAGCAGAGGAATGGGCAAAAGGGTGCCGGAAAGGGTTGCATATACCGTGCTGTTTCAGTTGTACCTAATACTGGAACATTAGAGCTAAAAGCTGGGACAAAATTAAGAAACGCCACCAAAAGAGAAAGACAAAGTGGGAGACCCCAGGACATACTCCCTGCTGCTGAGAAGATTAAACAAACCTTGGCTACTGGCAGCAAGCCTTTGGGAAAAGGAGGGTGGGCTCCATTGGCATACCAAAGTTGCCCAGTAGGAGAAGCATACCTCTGCTTCACAAAAGAAGGTATGTGAGGCTATTCAGATCAGGCAGGAGGTGCAAGATCACTATAAGGAGGAATTGATAAAGAATATAACTAAAACGTTCAAGGGAACAAGGACAAATCATGACGGAAGTTTTAAACTTGTACACGAAATTGAAACAACAATCTGGCAAATGGGACTTACCCACCTCAGGAAAAGAATTTATTTGTGGAATTAATCAAAGTAATTACTACTGAACTTAACTGACTGTTGGATCTGTGGAGGAATGCAGATGATTGATTACAGCCATGGAGCGGGAGGGATTAGGCCCAGAGCAGTTGCTGCAGTGGAATCAAATGGAAATATCGAGGGTGTGAATAGACCTAAAGGAGGAGTTCTAAGTCATGAGGTAACAGGAGAGGTAT
>JAREIS010004293.1:0-11463 GCA_030060385.1 Muscicapa striata striata | reverse complement strand
TTTTAGGGATAATTAGAGCAAGTTTTGGGCCATTTCCCGGCACTGCTTGTCATCCCAGTCACTTTTACTGTTTTCTCTCGCTTTCAGAATTTGCCCTCCATTTCTCTCGCCATTTCATTTTTTTAGCAACCTCTCTACAGATCCTATATTATCCATTCTTCCTTCATTTCAGGAGGCTTTTCCGAGTCATTTCAGCAAGTTTTTGCTTTATTCCAGCCACCTCTACTCATCTCACGCCATTTCAGCGTGGTCACCCCCTTTATGAATTTCCGTCATTTATTCCATCGCATTTCATTTAATTACATCATATCTCCTTTCCTGTCGGGTTTTTTAGACTTTTTCTTGCCATTTCAGGATTTCATTCCCTTTCCTGAAAGGAAATCCTTCCTTTCCTGAAAGGGAATGAAATCCTGCGAATTCAATGAGCATCATTTGGGCAAGCTTTGGTGCATATCCCTGCACTTCTTGTCATCCCATGCACTTTGACTGTTTTCTTGGGTTTCGGAAATTTCCCCTGGTTTTTTTGCTAATTCCTTTTCTTTTAGCAGCCTCTCAACAGGCTCCGGTTTTTTCCTTTCCTCCATGATTCCAGGATGTTTTTAGGGATAATTTGAGCAAGTTTTGGGCCATTTCCCGGCACTACTTATCATCGCATGCATTTTTAGTGTTTTCTTCGGTTTCGGAATTTTTCCACAGTTTTTTTTCACCATTTACTTATTTTAGCAGCCTCTCAACAGGCTTTGGTTTTTCCTTTACTCCGTGATTCCAGCATGTTTTTAGGGATAATTAGAGCAAGTTTAGGCCATTTCCCTGCACAACTTCTTATCCCGTTCATTTTTAGTGTTTTCTCCCGGTTTCGGAATTTGCCCTCCCTTTCTCTCGCCATTTCATTTCTTTAGCAACCTCTCTACAGATCCTATTTTATCCTTTCTTCCTTCATTTCTGGAGGCTTTTCCGAGTCATTTCAGCAAGTTTTTGCTTTATTTCCTGCCACCTCTACTCATCTCAGGCCATGTCAGCGTGGTCACCCCCTTTATGAATTTCTGGGATTTCTTCCATCGCATTTCATTTCATTACATCATATCTCCTTTCCTGCTGGGTGTTGAAGGTTGGGTTTGTGTTCCTTCAATGTATGAGTGGGGAGAATTTTTTCCCATTGTCATTCTAACCAACCCGCCGGCTGTGCCCAGGGTTTTGATGGCCCTGGACGGGCGGGTGGGTGGGACCGGAGCTACCCGGAGGCTTATGCGGAGTTCCGGGGAGCGGGGGAGGGGGGGGAGCTACTCAGGGGAGCACGAGGCTTCTGGAGGGGCCCAGCTGTTTTCCGGAGATAGAGAGGGGGAGGGGGAACTTCTCCAGTCTGCTTGGCGGTGTGAGGAGGTAGGAGATCCGGGAGCCGGCTGCATTTCAGCTGCCCAGCATCTGCCCTGCTACTTCGGAGGCACTGCTGACTACCAAAGACCAAATACTTCCTACCTCTGGGAATACAACTGGTCATCTGGACACAGGACCGGAGCGAAGAGCTCCCACCTGAGCCAGCCCTGCCGCGGCTGTTCCACTCCACCTCCCTGGCTCCCGCCTGCGCCGGCAGCTGTGCCGGCCCTGCTACAGTTACACCCCCAGGAACGGACACAGACCGAGTGTGTCCGCGTCTAAGAAAGGACTACAACTGACTTTTTCTTCTGTTTTTCGTCTGTAATTTTAATAATTACTGTTGTTTTCTACTTGTGCTGTGAGTTAGAGTAGTAAAGAGCTGTTACTTTTACCTCCTTATCTCGGCCTTGAGTCCTTGATTTGAAAAAATTATAACACTCGGAGTGGGGTGAAATTGATTTCTGTATTTCAAAGGGAAACTTCTGCCGGTTATTGGCAGAACCCTGTCCTAAAACCAGGACACTTGTTCTGTCTGAAAATTGCAAGCAATATTCTTACGATGGTTTTATTATATCTGAAACTATGTTCCTGGAGCCTCCATGCAAACACAACTATCCAGGACTGTGTTTTCCAAACTTCACTGGAACTCACACTTCTACTCTGACATCTAAAACCATTTGCTCACTAAAAGAACTTCAACCTCATTCTAAAACTAACTTACTGACTTGCTTGCTTCTTCTAAAACTTAAACTTACACCTCCATCTTATGTGTGAGTGGCTTAACATACTTCAATCCATCCAAAGATTTTAGTTCAATCACTTCACTCTGATTTCACTCTGAAGAATTCAAAGAGATCCCCGAGTCGGTGACTCCAACACGTCATGAATCAGGGGACCTGGAATTGTGCCAGAGGGTCACAGAGACTTGATGAAGACTTTCTTTACTCCATCTTTCTAGAGTATTGACCCAATTTGAGACAACTGACAAAATTCAAGAGAAGAATTGCTCACTTGTAATGGCAATCAGCCATCTATTAAGCTAAATGAGGCTATGGGCCTCATTTTAATACAGAGTGGGGACAGGAGGTGCTGGGGCTGTGCAATCTATGGAATGAAAGTTCTTGGGAAATAAATAGAGGATAAGAAACCTTGTATGGATATTGCCCCCATGCAGCCCTCTGTTGTCCTAATAAGCATACAGTTTTCTAAATTTAATTAGTTAGAGGCTCTTTGTCCATGAAGATATCAGTTTTAATGATTCATCTCTACCCCACCCCGTGCCCTTCCCATAAAAACCCAGCTCCCTCTGACTTCTCCTGCTTCTTTTGTCCTTGTCATTGGTTACTATGTAAAGATGTGCCCAAAAGTGATTATTGTATCACCATCTGCTAAAACCATGTGGGGCAGTGATTCTTATCTCTGTGGGAGATATCTCCTGTTAATGGGCCATGTGTCAAAACCAGGTGGGGCAATGTTCTTTATCTTCCTCCAGGAGATACCTCTTGTTAATGGGCCATTGAGTCTCACTGCATGACTAATAAAATTACAGAATCCCACTGGGAGATGCCCCAGCCAGGGGGAGGAGCCAAGCCTTTCCTACCTAGATAAAAACTGAGATTTGGGACACCAAAGCAACCATTACCCACTGGATTCCAGAGGACAAGAGCTACGAGATCTTTCTACAGGATCACTACTTCAACAAGACCACTTCATCTGGACTGCGACCACCACCCTAACTCGCTGGGTGTCAGGTTATATTTTGACTCTGTCACAGCTTTTCTTTTCTACTATTGCATGTATATGATTGATGTAATTATGACTTAATTATATATTTGGGTCTTTTCCTTTCAATTTCCCTTTTGCTTCTGGACACAGGATTGAAGCTCCAGGATGAATAACGACCTTAGTTGTCCTAAGCCTAGTCTTCCTGAGAGAGGTATCTATTACCAAGTTCTGGGTACCGTTGAATCGGGGGGAATTTATTTTTCTAAGGGGAATCTTAAAAATCTTGATAATTGGATTTTAAAATACTTTCATAACACTACAAGTGATTCTGGTTTTTGCATTCTTTTGGGGAAAGTGTAGGGAAGAAGTTGTATCAGGTTTAGGCTGAGGGAGACTTATTGGTTGCCATATTTATTCTTCTCTTTCACATTACTGTTAAGTTAATTGAAAAAGTGGGGAAGTTTTGGGTTTGGGTCCCCAGTTAAAAACCCCTTCCTCTCCTTCCTCTCCCATGTTCCCAGCCTTCTTCCTCACATGAGGGGTTTTCTAAAACTGGGCATTGCCAGAGTGCAGAGGGTTGCCACCAATCCAAACACCTGCTGACACAAGTTCAGGCTGTCTGGGTTATGCAATATAATTTGTGGGGCCCCATTTCTCCAATTACCCCAAAGTTTGGGAGCTCAAACTCTCTGGTGAAACCAGCTGGGTGCTGTAAAAAGCTTCATGTTTTCTCATGTGGAGACATCAAAACACATTTTGAAGACATTGACAACCATTTCTCCTAAAGACCCCGACCCACTGAGTGGATTTTCAAGGACATCACCACTCATCTTCCTATAAACTCCTGCCCTGTGCAGGTGGAGATGGCCTGGCACAGGCTGCCCAGAGAAGCTGTGGCTGCCCTGTCCCTCGCCATGTCCCAGACCGGGCTGGGTGGGCCTGCAGCAGCCTGGCCCAGGGGAAGATGTCCTTCGCCTGGCAGGGCTGGCCCTGGACGCACTTTAAGGTCGCTCCATCCCAAACCATTCCCGAGCCCCGGGCCGGGCGCTCGGCAGCACCAGCAGCTCGTGCTGCCGCCTGCTGATGGCACCCGGAACTGCAGCTGGTTTCTTGCTCTCTCTGCTACCCTCCAGTGGGCAATACCCGAACCACAACTCCAGGATCCAAAAATTCCAGGATGGGTCAGGATGGAAGGACCCAGAGTGGGCACCAGGTCCAACCTCGCAGCTTAGGCAGCACCATACTGTGCACAGGACTGGGTCCAGAACAGCACAGAACTGGACACAGCACTGGGCAGAGCTGGACACAGCACTCCTGATGTGTCTCACTCGGCAGGGAAGAGGGGCAAGGTCACTCCATGACCTCCCGGCCCCACTCCTCCTGATGCCCCCCTGAGCATCACCTGACCCTGGGAATGTCCAGTCCCATCTCAAACAGGGATTCCTGTCCCGTATTCCTGCTTGGAATGAAATGGGGGTGAGTTCCTCCCTTGGGAAGGGGGTGCTCCCTAAGAATCCTCCTCCAGGCCAAGGGGAAGAGACATTCTTGCAAGTGTGAGTGTGGAGAATGGCATCGATCCCTGCTTGAGAATTGTCTTTTTTGCACCTTGGACAGAAATATTTAACAGATCTGTTTTGATAGAATAATTTAATGGAACTGTTTTGACAGAATTATTTTATAGAATTGTTTCGATACAATTCATTTGATACAGTTATTTAACAGAATTGTTTTGATAGAACAATTTATTAGAATTGTTTTGATACAATTTTTTTCATATAAGTATTTTAAACAATTGTTTTGCTCAATGTACTTGTGGCACTGTGCCACAGTTGCTGTGGTGGGTGCAGTGATCACTGTGTCAGTGGTGGACATAGTGACCACATGGATGCCATGGTGGCCAAGGCGGCCATAGTGGCAGTGGTGGCCTTGGTAGTCTTGGTGGCCTCGTTTCTCTGGCTGTCCTGGTGGTCTTGGTGATTGTGGTTGCCACAGTGACTACAGAGATCTTGGTGGCCTTGGTGGCTCTGTGGCTCAGAAGATCCCTGAGGCCACTGCGAGGGCTGTGGTGGCCAGGAGGAGTCCTCTGAGGTGGTGGGGGTTGTGGGGACGCTCCCACCTGGGGGACAAAGAGTGGGGTCAGGGGGACCATGGGTGAGTGAGGGAGTTGGTGATGGCCATAACGGGGGCTGGGGGTGACAGGAGAGATGGGGGCCATGAGGTGACAGTGACAGGGTGTGGGGGGGCATGGAGGGGTGCATGAGCCAGGGAGGTGAAGGGGGTCATGGTGAGCTTAAGGGTGACAGGTGTGACAGGGGTCAGGGAAACAGGGGGTGGCACAGCAGAGGGGGTGCCATGGGGAGTCCCTAGCCTTCCCAAGTCCAACACACAGGGTCTGTCCCCACAGCACAGTCTGTGGAGAGGAGGGACAGGGTCAGAACAAGGGTGTCTTGTCCCTGTCCCTGTTCCTTCCCAGATATAGGGGCCCCATCCCTGTCCCCCATCCCCTGTGAGTGTCATTGTCCCCTGTGCCTCATCAGGGGTGTCCCCATGGCAAAAGTGGGTGTCCCCATGGCCCCAGGCTGTCCACAGTGGGTGTCCCCATGGCCCCAGCGGGTGTCCCCATGGCCCCAGGCTGTCCCCACCTTTCAGCCACTCGCAGTTGTATTTGCTGTAGGTCCCGATGGAGTCGAGCTGGATCTCCACACTCGTCCCTTTCTCCATGACTTTGGTGACGTTGAACTTCTCGAAGGGTGGGATCAGCACCTCCTTCCAAGATCTACCTCTGATGAATTTCCTGATATCTGCTCCATGACACGTCTGCACCTTGAACACTGTGGTCCCCAAATAGTCAACATCTTTGCAAAACCACGACAACACAAATTGACCAAACCGGACGATGTCGCCAACATTTGCCTCAAACTTATAGTTGTGCACCCACCAGTCAACACAGTGACATTGCTGGCCCTCAAAGTCCCTCAGCGTGGCCAGGGCGTCAGTCAGCAGGAAATGCAGAGTTTTGAAGTGGAAATTGTCCCGGTATTCCTGGGGAGAGCGCCCTGCTACGATCACTTGCTCGTTGAACGGCACATACAGGTCTCTCATGGTGCAGGCCATGAGGGCAATGGCCTGGGCTGAGGATGACAGAGGGGACACAGGGGACCCCCGACTCTGCCACTCTTTCACGGCCTCAGGCCAGACCTTGGTGAACAGAGGATTCTTCTGGAACTCAGAGTGGTTCAGGGCTGGCAGCTCCTCCACCATGGCACGGCCACAGCCCTGGTACCGGTCATCGAAGGAGTTCGGGGCCATGTCCAGGGGTATCACCTCATAGGCCGTGGTGGCCACAGTCATTGCCAGCAGTGCCAGGGTGAGAGCCAGGAGGGCCATGGAGGGGAGAGGCCACAGGGACCAGTGTGGACACTGGGGGACACAGAGGAGACCAGGAGGTGACACAGGGGGACACAGAGGGGACACGGACGTTACACTGGGAGGGTTCTTCAGTGAGGGATTGGGGAGGGCAGTGGGGTCAGCCCTGGGGGAAAGGAGGCAGCTCCCAGGGTCTCCAGTCCCACAGTATCATGCCTGCCCCCACCAGAAGCACAATCCCACCCCCATGATTACAATTCCCCTCAGCACCCCCTGACTGCAGCCCAAATCCTGGGGTCACTACCTGAGCCCCTCAGTGTCCCCTCAGCCTGTCCCCAGACCCCAATCCCACTCCCAGTCCCCAATTTCTTTGGTGGCACCCCAGAATCTCAATCCAAATCCGGGCATCACCCCCTACCCCCACAGTGTGTCCCAGCCCCCCATGACCCCAATCCCACAGTCCCCTGTCCCCCCAAGTGTCCCCAGTGTCCCCCCAGCCCCTGATACCCAAATCAGCCGGAGTGAACTCCCTGGCACACCTGGAGGTTCCAGAGAGCCGGAATTCTTTATCAGCTCGGACTCACAGCGGATCTCTCCTGCTCCTGCAGCTCAGGGGGGCTTTGCACAGGGTATTTATCCACCCTAATTATAAATATTCATTAAAGTGTCCTTCTCAGCTAATACAGACCCAGGGCTTTTCCCGTAAATAATTTCCATGTCTCCACCTCTTTTAGGATGGAATTTTACGCCCCTGCTGAGCCATAAAAGGTGCTTCAGGCCTGGTTTCCATGAGTTCTCAAATATCCTGGATCACCCGCCCTGACTTTTCTATTTTGTCCGGTGCTGCGGCGTGTCTGTAACAGAACTTGCCAAAAATCCCTCACTGGAATTCCCTCAATTTCTTTTCCACGGGCTGTCGACACCTTTGCCCTGTTGTTTCCCTACTTTCACTATTTTTTATATTTTTTTGCTGGTTCATTTTTCAGCACCTTCACGGGAACTGAAACTTTCTCTTCTCTCTCTTATTTCTCACCAAAAACTCTCGAGGGCAAAACAGGTTTGATTAGAAATATGAAGCAAATTTATTACACTGAAAAAATCCGAGCACAATAATGAGATTAAAAATTAAAGAAAAATTTTCTGCCCAAAACTCTCTCCTTCCCAGCTCTCGTGGGTCCCATGGGCTGTGGGTGGATCTCTGCATCCCCTGAAACTCAAATCTTCGAGAAATCAGGATTTTAGTTTAAAATTATTTATTTACTAGAGGTAATTAAAAGCAGACAGCTCGGTAAGCCTATCTGAAAATAATTAAAATTTCATTTTTGATTAGAATAATTAATTGCCTGTCATTTTTGTGCTTGCTCAGCTGTGCTTGCAATGAGAAAAGAAGAATTTTGCAATAAATCCAGAGAAACACAAATAATTGCAACCAGCAACTTTCCAAAGTCATGAAGGGAAGAAATTGGAGTTCACCCATTGATGGAAAAGGGTGAGAGTTCAGGGCGAGGAAGACTCGCCTTGGGATAATTTGGGATGGGAAAACCTCAAGACCAGTCAGTTCCATCCCCTCCGCCCTGAGGGTCCTTCCTCCTCATCCTCCTCATTCAGAAGGCTAAAATGAGCTAAAACTCACAGAGATTTGGGCAAATCCAGTTTAATAATTGGGAAGAGAAATTAAAATTTTTGGAAAGGAAGGAAAAAAAAATCCAAAAAGTGCAGAACCCCAGCCATGGCACATTCAGAGTCCCCCAGTCTCCTCTCTTGTCCCCAGTGTCCTGGTGGCACCTGGTGGCTCCAGTGTTGTCCCCTCCCTCGTCCTGCCTTGGTGGCCACAGTGGCCGTGGTGGCCTTGCTAGTCACAGTGGCCATGGTGGCCATGGTGGCCTTGCTAGTCACAGTAGCCATGGTGGCCATGGTGGCTTTGGAGACCGCAGTGACCTTGCTAGTCACAGTGGCCACACAGGCCGTGTGAGACCTTAGTAGCCATAGTGGCCTTGCTAGTCAGAGTAGCCATGGTGGCCATGGTGGCCTTGCTAGCCACTGTGACCACAGAGGCCGTGGTGGCTTTGGAGACCTCAGTGGCCATGGTGGCCTTGCTAGTCACAGTGGCTATGGTGACCTTGGTGGCCTTGCCAGCCACAGTGGCCGTGGTGGCCTTGCTAGTCACAGTGGCCATGGTGGCCATGGTGGCCTTGGTAGTCACAGTGGCCACAGAAGCTATGGTGACTTTGGAGACCTCAGTGGCCATGGTGGCCTTGCCAGTCACAGTGGCCCTGTGAGACCTCAGTGGCCATGATGGCCTTGCTAGCCCCATTGGCCACAGGGGCTCTGTGAGACCTTAGTAGCTATGGTGGCCTTGCTAGTCACAGTGGCCATGGTGGCTTTGGAGACCTCAGCGGCCTTGGTGGCCTTGGCCTTGGTGGCCTTGGTGGCCTAGTCACAGTGGCCACAGTGGCCCTGTGAGACCTAAGTGGCCATGGTGGCCTTGCTAGCCACAGTGGCCACAGAGGCCGTGGTGGCTTTGGAGACCTCAGTGACCATGGTGGCCTTGCCAGTCACAGTGGCCACAGAGGTCATGCTGGCTTTGGGAACCTTGGTGGCCATGGTGGCCTTGCTAGTCACAGTGACCACAGAGGCCATGTGAGACCTCAGTGACATTGGTGGCGTTGCTAGCCACAGTAGCCATGGTGGCCATGGTGGCTTTGGAGACCTCAGTGGCCTCAGTGGCCTCGTGGCTTGGAGAAGTGCCAGCAGCTTTGGTGACCATGGTGACCACAATGACCAGTGGTGATCTTGGTGCCTCAGAAGGTCCCAGTGGCCACTGCCAGGGCTGTAGTGGCCAAGAGGAGCCCTCCGAGGTGGGGGGTGCCCCTGCCTGGTGGGGGAGGAAAGAGGAGTGAGATGGGGCTGGGAGACAGGAGGACACTGAGGGGAACAGGGGTGACAAGGGGGGGGGGGGGGGGGGGGGGGGGGGGGGGGGGGGGGGGGGGGGGGGGGGGGGGGGGGGGGGGGGGGGGTGGGGGGGGGGGGGGGGGGGGGGGGGGGGGGGGGGGGGGGGGGGGGGGGGGGGGGGGGGGGGGGGGGGGGGGGGGGGGGGCCCCCCCCCCCCCCCCCCCCCCCCCCCCCCCCCCCCCCCCCCCCCCCCCCCCCCCCCCCCCCCCCCCCCCCCCCCCCCCCCCCCCCCCCCCCCCCCCCCCCCCCCCCCCCCCCCCCCCCCCCCCTGCCCCCCCCCCCTGTCCTGTCCCTGTCCTGTCCCTCTCTGTCCTGTCTAGTCCTGTCCCTGTCCTCGTCCCTGTCCTGTCCCTGTCCCTGTCTGTCCCCTCTCTGTCCCTGTCCCTGTCCCTGTCCCTCTGTCCCATCCCTGTGGGAGACCTCCACCTCTCTATGACGCCACCACACACTGTCCCCATTCCCCCAGGGAATGTCCCTGTGATGTCACCCTGCAGTGTCCGCCCCCTGTGACATCACTGCACTGTCCCCACCCCTGTGACGTCACCCCACAATGTCCCCCTGGTGACATCACCACACTGTCCCCACCCCATGTGACATCCCAAGACTGTCCCTGCCTGTGATGTCAAACCCTGCCGAGTCCCCACCCCCCATGTCACCTGCGCAGTGTCCTCGCCCCCCATGACATCACCCTGCAATGTCCCCACCCCGTGACGTCACACCTCCGTGACCCACGCCCCCTCTGATGTCACCCACATTGTCCCTGCCGCCCTGTGACATCACTTTGCAGTGTCCCCACCCCCTGTGATGTCACATTCCTGCATCCCCACCCCGTGACATCACCCCACAATGTCCCACTGTGACGTCACCCCACAATGTCCCACCCCTGTGACGTCACCCTGATGACCTCCACTCCCCCTGTGACGCCACCTCACACTGTCCTCATCCCCTCTGGGAATGTCCCCCTGTGTCACCCTGCTGTGTCCCCACCCCCCTGTGACATCATCCTGCCGTGTCCCCACCCTGTGATGTCACCTCTCAGTTTTCCACCCTGTGACCTCACCCCACAATGTCCCCCCACTGATGTCACTCCCGCATTGTCCCCACCCCAGTGACATCTCCCTGCCGTGTCCCCACCCCAGTGACGCTCACCCTGCCATGTCCCCGCCCCCGTGAGGTCACCCCACATTGTCCCCCGCCCCAGTGACATCACCCCCTCATTGTCCCTGCCCCTGTGACGTCACCTCACATTGTCCCCGCCCCCTGTGACCTCACCCCACAATGTCCCCAGTGATGTCACCCCCACATTGTCCCTGCCCCCAGTGATGTCACCCCTGCAGGGTCCCCGCTGCCTGTGACATCACCTCGCATTGTCTCCACCCCAGTGACATCACCCCCATTGTCCCTGCCCCCATGACATCACCTCACATTGTCCCACCCCCTGTGACATCACCCTACAATGTCCCCTGTGACATCACCCCGTGTCCCCACCCCCGTGAGGTCACCCCTCATTGTCCGCCTCAGTGACATCACCCTGTGCAGTGTCCCCTTTTACTTCGTGACATCACCTTGCATTGTCCCCACCCCCATGTTCTCACCCCCACAATGTCCCCAGTGATGTCACCCGCGTGTCCGCCCCATGACATCACCTCGCCGTGTGTCCCTGCCCTCAGTGACATCACCGCCGTGTCCCGCTCCCAGTGACCTCACCCCAAATGTCCCTGTGATGTCACCCCACATTGTCCCGCCCCAGTGATGTCACCCTGCAGGGTCCCCCCGCTCCCGTGACATCACCTCGCATTGTCTCCACCCCAGTGACATCACCCCCATTCTCCCGCCCCCATGACGTCACCTCACATTGTCCCCACCCCGTGACATCACCCTACAATGTCCCCTGTGACATCACCCCACCGTGTCCCCACCCCGTGAGGTCACCCTCATTGTCCCCGCCCCAGTGACATCACCCTGCAGTGTCCCTGCCCCGTGACATCACCTTGCATTGTCCCCACCCCGTGTTCTCACCCCACAATGTCCCCAGTGATGTCACCC
>JAREIS010004287.1:0-14228 GCA_030060385.1 Muscicapa striata striata | reverse complement strand
CCATGGCTCTGCCTTGATTTCCCTCTGGTCTGGTGCAGTTCACTCTGAAGGTTTTCAACACCAGTCATGGAGAAATACGTCAAAGAGCTTCTTAGAACTATTCATTCCTATTTTCAAGGATGTACTTTATTACTGTTCTCTTTAGAGCAGAGGTGGCTGCAGTATTCTGTGATTGATAATTCTGAGAAATGGATTTGTAAAGGATTCTCAAAGGCTGACTGAAAGCTCACACAGTCTTGTACATCTGTACACAAACTCTGAGATAAGGTGTGCTGACTGAGAAAGGCCATGGAATAGAGAAGACATTGTAGAGAGAGAGATTGAACTAGAAACAAGTTTCAAATGATGACCTGGCAAAAAGAACAGATATTTTGGAGAATGAGAACTGTGAAAGATGCATTGTGCAAGACCACGTGGGGTAAAGTAACAGGTGATTGGTATTAGAAGTATTAGCACTATTGTGTGGCAAAAGAAAACAGTCTGAAAAATATTTAGAAGGTATTGTAACCAGAATATAGGTTGGCTTCTGATAGAATGGCATTGAGTTTTACATCTCATATGTTTCACACTTCAATGAAACTGATAATGGAATAAAATCATTTAAAACGCCTCTCAGTTGAGTTGTCTCTGTAGACCTGGGATTTTCCAACAGTGCTGAGTCCCCAGACATCAGTCCCTGAGAGGGAGCTGAAGGAAAAATTCTCAAGAACTCAAAGTCATACTCAAACTCAAAAGTTTCATGAAATTTTAATGGTTTCCACTGAGAGATACGACGGAGAAAGTGTCTCCAGGTTCCAGTTAGAGCAGAACACTGGAGGCACATAAGACAGGTGGGGACAAACAAGGGAAAAGTGTCTCTGATGCTGAGCAAACCTGGATGTGTTTCAGAAATGCAAAGGGCCAAGGCCTGAGCCCTAGCCCCTGTCAAGGCACATCCTGTCCCTCCCTCATTGCTCAGGGCTCTTCCCGGGACACTGGGCTCTGGGGATGTGCAATGCCAAAGGCAGGAGCATGGGGCGGCCCCTGCCAGGCTGCTGAGCAGGGACAAGGAGGCAATGAGGCCCCAGCACAGCAAGGCTCACTTGTCCCCTGCTGGCCAAGGGCCCAGGGCCAGCAGCCATGGCCCAAGTGCTGCAGCAGTTGGCTCTGGCAGGGCCTTTCAGCTGCTGCCCATGCCTGTGCCCTCTGCAGCCCAGGCTGTCCTACGGTGTCCATGCCCTGCGCCTCTGTCCCTGCAGGCTGTCATCATCCCCCGGCTGCCCCACCTGGCTGGCCCCTTCCTCTGCTGACAGCTCTGCGTCCTGCCTGCCTCTGCCTAGCCAAACAAAGTCTTGGAGTCCTCCTGGGGGATGTGTTGTACCACAGCCCTGTGCTGGGAGAGAAATTCTTTTCTCTTACTCCCCAGTCTGAGCCTCCCTAGATGCACTTGGCAAAAAATTTTCTTGAGGCCTCCATACCCCACATTGGGAGATCTCTGGGCTCTCTCCAAGCTGTTGGCAAATTAACAGATTCTGATCATAGTCTAAGAAAATCGCCAGAGGACAAGGCAGCCAGGCCTGTCTGTCCTGGCTACTTTTGTCTTGTGCAATCCTTGGACAGATGCACATTTGGCGGCAGAATCCCAATTTTGGCCATTTACACCTAGGTGATAAGGGCACTTCTTTTTCACTGTATGGAAAGCACTGAGCCCCAGTGTTTGGTGGTAGATGAGAGACAGCCCTCAGGAGGCCAAGGCCAGCCAGAGCTAAGTGTTCTGGCAGACTTTGGCTGGGAGTAACTCTTGAATATAGGGAACTTTTTAGGGGGAGTACCCATTTTAGCCATGGACACACGGAAAGAGGGATGGTTCTTTTCCCTAAAAAATAAAGCACAGAGCCCCAGTGCTTAGGGGCTGACGAGAGGCAGCCCTCAACATGCCAGGATCAGCCAGACCTGTATGGTGGCCCCAGGGAGGCCAAGCCAGCCACATCTGTTCCATGTCCACTTGGTTCTATGTGGCCCCTCACTGTCACAATGTTCTCTTTGCTTCTGCAGTGTCACAATGGCCCTTTGTTTCCATGAGGCCCCACACTTTCATTATGATGTTCATGGTTCCACGAGTTCATCACAGAGTCACAACAGTCCCGTGGATCCATAGGGTCCCCAAAGTGTCACCACAGTCTCTACAGGAAGGAAACAGCTCAGCTCCAGTGCTGTAGGGGCAGATAAGGGGCCGTCACCAGAGGCCAAGCACTGCCAGATTAGATGACAGTGGCAGATTTTGTTTGGGAGCTGTCCTTGGATACACAGCATTTTTGAGGTGGAATATCAATTTCAGACATGGATGCCTGGAGGAAAAGGGGAGTTCTTTTCCATAGGAAGAAAAGCTTGGAGCACTATTGTTTCAGGGGCAGATGAAAGGCAGCCATCAGAGGCAAAGGCCAGCTCGACCTCTCTGTTCTGGTAGATTCTGTGTGAAAGAAACCTTTTCTACAGGAAAGAAAATCTATGTTTTCTATAGGAAAGGATAGAGGACATTTTGGAGGTGGAATCCCACATTCAGCCATTTCTGCATTGATAAGGCGGGTGGCTCTTTTCTATAGGAAGGAAAGCACAGAGCTCACGTGTTTCAAAGGAAGAAGATGAGACAGGTGGCTACTGGGAAGCCAAGACAGCCAGACCTGTTTGTCCCGGCAGCTTTTGTCATGAAGAAGTTCTTGAATATACATTATTTTGTGGCCTGAGTCTCAATTTTGACCATGGACACCTTGAGGAAAAGGACGGTTCTTTTCCCTAGAAGGAATGCACTGAGCCCCAGTGTTTGAAAAGCAGGTGAGCAGCAGCCTCCAGGAGGCCAAGGGCAGCCACACCTGTCTGTCCTGGCAGCTTTCACTTGGGAGCAATCCTTGGATGTATGGAGTTTTGGAGGTGGAATCCCAGTTTTGGCCATGGGTGCCTGGTCCAGATGGATGACTTTTTCCATAGGAAAGAAAAGTGCAAAGCCCAAGTGTTTTGGAACAAAGTGAGGGGTGAGGCCCATAGCCCAAGCCAGCCACACTTATCTCTCCTGACACCTTTCATCTGGGGCTATCCTTCAATATAGGGATTTTTGCAGGTGGAATCTAAGTATTGGCTGTGGGCGCCTGGCCAGGAAGGACAGCTCTTTTAATTAGGAAGGAAAGAACGGAGCCCCAGTGTTTCAAAGGCAGATGAGAGCCAGGCCTCAAGAAGCGACTGCCAGCCACATCTGTCTCTCGTGGCAGATTTCATCTGGGAACAATCTTTACATATGAGGAAATTTAGAGGATAAATCGGAATTTTTGCCATGGACACCTTGAGGAGAAGGACAATTCTTTTCCATAGGAAGGAAAGCACAGAGCCTCAGTGTTTCAGGGGCCGATGAGGGGCTGCCCTCGACATGCCAAGGTCAGCTGGATTGTCTGGGTGCCCCCTGGGAGGCCCAGCCAGCCAGACCTGCTCTGTGTTCCCTTGGTTCCAGGGGGCCCCACAGTGTCACAATGTTCTCCTTGCTTCTGAAGTGTCACAATGGCCTCGTGCTTCCATGACACTTTGCAATGTCACAATGGGTTCCACAAAGCCCTGAAATGTCACCATGGCCCCTTGGTTCCATGAGATTCCGCAGCAGCATCTTGGTCACTGTCAGAGGCTGGATGAGATCCATGTCCCAGATTCCTTGGGATGCTCAGAATGTCCATATGGGGGCCAGGGGTGGGTCAGGCCTTGGATTATGGTGGGGCAGAGACCCACCCCAAGCCATGGCCTGGCAGAGCTGTCAATCACACAGCAGGGCTGGTGCTAACCCAGCTCTGATTGGCTGAGATGTCTATCAATCATACAACAGGCAGTGCTAATCCAGGTCTGATTGGCCAAGCTGTCAATCAATCACACACTACCATCCGATGCAAACCCTGACTCTGATTGGACAAGCAACTGGAAGTCCCTCCCAAGGGGCGGGCCCATGATGGCCCAGGGGGTTCAAAGCCAGAGAATGAGATCAGCCCCTGGTCTAGATCCTACTTTCTGCGGGAGTTTTTCTGTGAGTAGTGCTAGAACCTGAGCAGTTGGTACCCATTTGTGTGTCTTTCTATAGATCACTTGTCCTTCTGCTGCTCTGTATTTGTCCTCCTTCTAGTCCTATTTATCTGGAATATTTTTGGGTTACTTAACTTTTAAAGGATTAAAGGTTTTTAGGTTGAATGAAATTAATGCTCTCATAAGAGCTTTATGTTTTATTGGATGTTGTATTAAACCCTTTGCCCAAGTTCCTTGATTGTCTATAGTTTGCCAGTAAAATTTTGTGTCATTTTGGCCTCTTAGCTGATTTGGTTAGAGCATGGTGCTTGTATCACTGAGGTTGTAAATTCAATCCCTGTGTGGGCCATTCACTTAAGAGCTGGACTTTATGATCCTTATGTTTCTATTCCTACCAGGAGTATTCTTTGCATACGGACACATTGAGAATATCTGGCTGGGGTTTCTCCTGTGCACCAAACTGAAGTAAAGGAACCTTTGGTTACCCCAGCATTTCAGCGTTCTGGAGTGTTACAGCCCTGCAGGCTCACAATGGCCTCTTGTTTACATGAGGCCCTGCAGTGTCACACTGGCCCTTGGTTCCATGAGCATCTGGAGTGTCCCACAGGTTGATGACATGGGCACTTTGGGGTTCAGGAAGACATTTTTGAGCCACATTTGGGGCAGGTTGGGGTCTGGGGAAAGAATTTAGAAGAAATCTGAGAGACAGGAGGACACTTGGGGGCATTGAGTGGGATCTAAGAGAAAACTTAGGGATCCTGAGGGAAGGTCTGGGCTTTGGAGTGGCACTTGAGGGTCCATGAGACCATGGGGTGTCAGGGAGGGGGAATCTGGGGCCCTCGGGTCGGATGGGCCCTTGAGGGGCTCTAACGGGGCTCTCTACAGTGCGGGGGATGATGGGAGTTGTAGGCGCAGATATAATACAGTTTAATAAGGCCGTGGAGCATCATGGGAGTCCTAAACACAGCTGCAATGTGTGCTGGTCTGGCGCGGGGCATGACGGGATATGAAGTCTTGGCTCGACTAGCAGTCTACAGAACCGTGAAGCCTTGTGGGAGCTGTAGTCCCGGAAGTGGCTCAGACGTTGCGTTTGGGGGTCCGGGAGGCTGCTTGGAGGGCAGCTTTCCGTCTGAGCTGTGACTTCAAGTCCTCGAAGTGGAACATACATGGTTCTGGAGCACTTGGGGGAGCTTGGGGAGCTCTAACCAGGCTCTTTAGGGAGTGGGGATGACAGGAATTTAAGGCGGATGACTGGCTTACGAGCTGCTCTGAGCTCGCGGGGGATGAGAGGAGATCAATTCATGGAAGTTGCTGTAATGGGCATCTGAGTGGTTGGGAGCATTAAGGGGATCTGGGGATGCTTTTGGGAGTTCCCGAATGGGAGCTGAGGGGGCACTTAGGGATCCTTGGGGGTCTGGGGGACAATTACGGGACATATGGGGTTGATTCCAGGGTACTGTGGGGTGCAGGGCAGGACGGGCATTGTAGTCCCAGCTCCAATGGGGCTCTGTGGGGCCGCGGGGCATGACGGGAGTTAGAGGCAGAAAGGAAAGATGGCGCTGGGTCCGGGCACCACCCCCAAAGCACCGATCCCCAGCGCTGAACCTCCTTGGTGGCACCTTGGGCTGACACACACCTGAGGAGTGTATCTGTTTACACTGGGGAAAATTTTAGATTGCATCCCTCTGCCTGAATGAAACTAGTTTTCCAAACAAAACAGATCCCAGATGAGGGAGGACAGACAGGATGGGGTTGGGGAATGTGGAGCAAGGTTGTCCACACTAAGTCACACCTCAAGGCACAACTTCCCTAAACAGGCCAGACCTCCTGAGGAGAGACCCTGGATCAATGTCAATCACAGAACGCTGCAGTCACCTCTACTCTGAAGAGAAAAGCAGTAAAACACGTCATTTAAAATTAGAATATGTATTTCTCAGAAGCTCTTTGAAATATTTTGCCATAACTGGAGTAGGAAAACTTCCTGATGAACTGCCCCAGACCAGAGGGAAATCAAGGCACAGCTATGGTTTGTTAGGAAACCTCTAAAGAATACAGTCAGAATGGAAGTCCAAACTTTCTTAAAGTTTTAATGCGCCCCACTGTGGTACACAACTGAGAAAGTGTCCCCAGGTTCCAGTTAGAGCAGGAAATTGGAAGCAGAGATGACAGGTGGGGACAAAGAGAAGCAAGTCTTGGTGCCCTGGGGCAAAGCAGGGTCTGTGCCACCAAGGGCTGTCAGGAGACTCCTTGTCCTGAGCCACTGGGGCCTCCTGGCACAGCCCCAGCAAGGCTGGGCACTGTCACCCCTTGTCCTGCCCTCAGCATCCCCCCCACATCCCAGTGGCCTCAGGGATCTGCTGGGACCAGTCCCTGGGGAGCCTTGGTCACGAATGGCCCTGGGGGGCTCCTTCATGCTCCCAGGGACTGCAGGTTTTTCCAAGGACTTTGGGATTTGCTTTTGCCTTGGAGTCTCTGAGAGCTTTGTGCAATCATGGCCTCCAGTTATCTGCTTTAATTAGTCTCTTGAGACCCTTTCTCAGTAATACTCGGTGGGACTCATTAATGCTTCAAGGTACTTCAGTTTCTTGAGGTACTTTCATTTTCCTTTCTTCTCTCAGAATCTGGGCGGGTTTTGGGTGCTCATGGCCTCCATTTCTCTCCTCCAAGTAGTCCATGAGTGGCCTGTGTTGGGGATGTTGGGGATAACTGCTGTTGTTTTCTACCTTGTGTGGTTAGATATAGTAGTAAAGAGCTGTTACTTCTACCCCCATCTCTGCCTTGAGTCCTTGATTTGAAACAATTATAACACTTAGAGGGGTGAAATTAATTTCTCTATTTCAAAGGGAAACTTCTGCCTTTTATTGGCAGAACCCTGTCCTAGAAACCATGCCAGACTTTAGCACCCAACGTGGGGCTCAAGGGCATTAAAAGGCGAGTTAAGACAGGAGTAACAGCTCTTAAGCAGCAACATGTTGTCTAGTTTAATCTGGTTTGGGCTCCATGTGGGCAGATATTTGTCTCGCATTTGCAAGCCCTTATTTGGATATGGGCCCCCTCACCAAATTTATTGTAGCTATGATCCGATTTGTGTGGTGGATTGATTATGTCAGGAATTCATGGTTTTTTAATTTTTTCTGGAAATTGGCCACATGGATCCAGAGCTATCGTACTCTAACTGCGTGTTTCTGGGATTATTTCAACAATGGTACTTACTGTGAGACAATGAATGCAAGGGAAATTTTCTCCCAACCCGTCACCCAGTTTTTTGAGGCTACCCCACCAGTTTTCAAGGATTTCAGATTTCCTTTAATTGCTAGTGTTATTATTCAGTGGCTGGTGTTGCTGAGGGGCCTGCTTTACTTAGCATTCAGAAACAAGGGAATACTGGCTTGGATAACAACCCTGAAACATGCTGCCCCAGAGTCTCCCTGTACCCCAGGGAATAGTGGTGCTGCCCCAGAGCCTGATTCTACCCCAGGGAATAGGGATGCTGCCCCAGAATCTGCCCCTGTCCCAGGGACTAGACATGCTGCCCCAGAGCCTGCCCCTGTCCCAGGGAATAGGGATGCTGCCCCAGAGCCTGCCCCTGTCCCAGAGACTAGAGATGCTGCCCCAGAGCCTGGTGTTGCCCCACAGCCCACTGCAGAAATGAACCAGCCAGAGTGGGTGGGGGTTCTAGTGAAGGAGATACGGGACATGGGCCAGGTGTTGAAGGAGCACCTTTCCCCAGCTAGTGAGAAACCCTCCCCTTGCCCTGAAGAGGGAGAGTCTGATGGTGCTGCAGTGGAACCCGTAGATGTTACATCTGTCCAGGTTCCAGCTGGATCACAGGGGCAGCCACAGCCAGCAGCAGTCGCCCCTGTGGAAACTAGAAAATCTAAGATTAAAACAAGGCACCTAGATAATGGGGATCAGCCAGGAGGTTCCTCACAACCAGCAAGAGAGCCAGAGGCTGAGATTGTCACGGAGTCTCTCTCATATGACACTCTCCGTAACCTGCAAAAAGACATTGTAGAAGAGGGCCATGAGGTTTTTACAACTTGGTTACTGCGTGTCTGGGACCTTATGGGGAGAGGTGTACAACTGGATGGCACTGAGGCCAGGAATCTGGGATCCTTGGCCCAGGACTCAGGTGTGGACCAGACATTCGTAAGGGAGCAAAGCCTCCTTTCCCTTTGGGAATGGCTTCTAATGAGTGTGAGAGAGAAGTTTATCCACAAAGAGAGAATGCAGGAGCACCACCATAGGATGCGCTGGAAGACCATTGAAGAAGGGATCCAGCAGCTGAGGGAAGTGGCAGTATTAGAGGTACTCTTTGGGATGGATGGACAGCATGACAATGACCCTGACAAGGTCAGGTGCACAGGGCAGATGTTGTGGGATCTGGCAACCCTGGGGCCATCTGAATTTACTACCTACATTGCACTGATTAGGGCTGATGACCACTGAGAGACAGTAGGTTCTGTTGCCAGCAAGCTCAGAAATTTTGAAAGATGATTAATGGCCCAATGCAGGCCAAGGTCTCTGCTGTGGCCAGGGACCTCCAACAGGTCCAAGAGGAGATGAAGGGGATGAGAGGGTTGAAAGGAGAGGTGAGGGAGATTATAAGGGAGGAGATAAGGAAGATCAATGCAGCACCAGTACGAGTCACAGGCCCCAAATCTCACACCCAACGCCCTCCAGCTAGGGACAGAGGATACCCCACGAACTGACCTGTGGTTCTTCCTGCAGACCATGGGGAAGACATGGAAAATGGGATGGGAAACCCACTTCTGTCCTGGCAGCACAGGTGTGTCAGCTCAGGGAGGAAATGCCAACCGAGGAACCGTGCTAAATGAAGGTAGCCTCGACCTCCCACAACCAAGGTGCAGGGTACTACAGAAGGGAGGATGATCTGTCAGATCCCCTGGAAGGGACCTCCACTATGTATGCCCAGGAAGGAAATAATAACCAGGGCTAGAGGGGCCCTGCCTCTAGCCAGGGAGAGGCATGAGATGTCAGGATCTACTGGGTAGTGTGGGTGCGATGGCCTGGCACATCAAAGCCACAGAAACATAGAATGTTAGTTGATACTGGTTCAGAATGCACCCTGATACCATCAGAACATGTGGGGAAGGTACCTGTTTCCATTGTTGGGGTGACAGGGGGATCACAGGAATTCACTTCGCTGGAAGCTGAGATTAACCTGACAGGGAAGGGGTGGCAGAAACATCCAATTGTAACGAGCCCAGGGGCACCGCGCATTCTAGGCATAGACTTCCTCAGGAATGGCTACTACAAAGATCCAAAGGGACTCAGGTGGGCTTTTGGAATAGCTGCTGTAGCAGCAGAGAGCATTAAGCAGTTGAACACCTTGACTGGACTGTCAGAAAATCCATTTGCAGTGGGACTCCTGAAAGTGACAGAGCAACAGGTACCAATTGCCACCATGACAGTGCACCACGCAGTACCGACAAATCGAGATGCTGTGATCCCCATCCACAAGATGATCCGTGAGATGGAGAGCCAAGGGGTGGTGGGCAAAACCCACTCACCCTTCAACAGCCCCATCTGGCCTGTGCGCAAGTCTGAGGGGGAATGGAGATTGACTGTGGACTATCGTGCCTTGAATGAAGTGACTCCACCGCTGAGCGCAGCCGTGCCGGACATGCTGGAGCTGCAGTACGAGCTGGAGTCCAAGGCAGCAATGTGGTATGCTACCATTGACATTGCCAATGCATTTTTCTCCATTCCTTTGGCAGCAGAGTGCAGGCCTCAGTTTGCTTTCACCTGGAGGGGTGTGCAGTACACCTGGAACCGACTGCCCCAGGGGTGAAAACACAGTTCCACCATCTGCCACGGGCTGATCCAGGCTGCACTGGAAAAGGGTGAGGCCCCAGAACATTTGCAATACATTGATGACATCATTGTGTGGGGGAACACGGCAACAGAGGTCTTTGAGAAGGGAGAGAAAATCATCCACATTTTGCTGGAAGCTGGCTTCGCCATCAAGAAAAGCAAAGTCAAAGGACCTGCCCGAGAGATCCAGTTCCTGGGAGTGAAGTGGCAAGACGGACGGCGCCAGGTCCCCACTGAGGTCATCAATAAGATCACTGCAATGTCAGCACCAACAAGCAAGAAGGAAACACAAGCTTTCCTAGGTGCCATAGGCTTTTGGAGAATGCACATCCCTGAGTACAGCCAGATTGTGAGCCCTCTCTACCTGGTGACCCGCAAGAAGAATGATTTCCACTGGGGCCTGAACAGCAGCAAGCCTTTACCAGATCAAGCAGGAGATCGCTCATGCTGTAGCCCTTGGCCCAGTCAGGACAGGACCAGAGGTAAAGAATGTTCTCTACTCTGCAGTCAGGAACCATGGTCTGTCCTGGAGCCTTTGGCAGAAGGTGCCTGGTGAAACTCGAGGCCGACCCCTGGGATTCTGGAGCAGAGGTTACAGAGGTTCTGAAGCCAATTACACTCCGACGGAGAAGGAAATCTTGGCTGCCTATGAAGGAGTTCAAGCTGCCTCAGAGGTAATTGGCACAGAAGCACAACTTCTCCTGGCACCCCGACTGCCAGTGCTGGGGTGGATGTTCAAAGGAAAGGTTCCTTCTACCCACCATGCCACCGACGCCACACGGAGCAAGTGGATTGCCTTCATCACGCAGCGCGCCCATATTGGTAACCCAAATCACCCTGGGATTTTGGAGATAATTACAAACTGGCCAGAAGGTGAAGATTTTGGTCTCGCTGAGGAGGAGGAGCAGAAGCAAGTGACCCGGGCTGAAGAAGCCCCACCGTACAACCAGCTGCCAGCAGATGAAACGTGCTACGCTCTTTTCACCAACGGTTCCTGTCGCATCGTGGGAATGAATCGGAAGTGGAAAGCAGCCGTATGGAGCCCCACACGACAGGTTGCACAAGCTACCGAAGGAGAAGGTGGATCAAGTCAACTTGCTGAACTCAAAGCTGTTCAGCTGGCCTTGGACATTGCTGAGAGAGAGAAATGGCCAAAGCTCTACCTCTACACTGATTCATGGATGGTAGCCAATGCTCTGTGGGGTTGGCTGGAAAGGTGGAAAAAGGCTGACTGGCAATGTAGAGGAAAGCCAATCTGGGCTGCTGATGAGTGGAAAGACATTGCCACTCGGATAGAGAAGCTACCTGTGAAAGTCCGCCATGTGGATGCTCATGTTCCCAAGAGTCGGGCTAGTGAAGAACACCGGCACAACGAGCGGGTAGATCAGGCTGCACAGATAGAGGTGTCAAAGATAGACTAGGATTGGGAACACAAGGGAGAAATGTTCCTGGCTCGATGGGCCCATGATGCCTCAGGTCATCAGGGCAGAGATGCCACCTCTAAGTGGGCACGAGACCGAGGGGCGGATCTAACCATGGACAGTATTTCCCAGGTTATCCATGACTGTGAGACGTGTGCTGCCATCAAGCAAGCCAAGCGGGTGAAGCCCCTCTGGTATGGTGGGTGATGGTCCAAATATAAGTACGGAGAGGCCTGGCAGATTGACTACATCACACTGCCTCAGACCCGCCAAGGCAAGCGCTACGTGCTGACCATGGTGGAAGCTACCACCAGGTGGTTGGAGACATACCCTGTGCCCCACGCTACTGCTAGGAACACCATCCTGGGCCTGGAAAAACAAGTCCTTTGGAGACATGGTACCCCTGAGAGAATTGAGTCAGACAATGGGACTCATTTCAAAAATAGCCTTGTTAGCACCTGGGCTAAAGAACATGGCATTGAGCGGGTGTACCATATTCCCTACCATGCACCAGTGGCTGGGAAAGTCGAACGGTGCAATGGCCTGCTTAAAACCACCTTAAAAGCACTTGGTGGGGGGACTTTTAAGAACTGGGAGATTAATCTACCAAAGGCCACATGGTTAGTGAATACCCGAGGTTCCACTAACCGAGCAGATCCTGCCCAATCTGAGCCCTTGGGAACACCAGGTGGAGATAGGTCCCAGTGGTACACCTCAGAGGCATGTTAGGGAAAACTGTTTGGGTGAACTCTGCCTCCAGCAAAGACAATCCTGTTCGTGGGGTGCTTTTCGCTCAAGGACCAGGTTGCACTTGGTGGGTGATGCAAAAGGATGGAGAGACCCGATGCATACCCCAAGGAGACCTTGTTCTAGGGTGAATTATCTATGATACTGTGCCTGTAACTGCCTGCATGTATATGATTTAAAGGTTTTAATTTGCTGTAGCATGTTGGCATGGGAAAAATTTGGGGTGGATAATGTTGGGGGTTGGGTTTTTGTCCTTTACTGCGTGAGTTTGGAGAATTTTTCCCATTTGTGTGCTAACAACACCTGCCGGCTGTGCCCAGGGTCTTGTGACAACTGGGCGGCAGGTAGGTGGGAGCAGACTACTTGGAGGAGCAGGACTTCGGGAGGGGCTACTCAGAGGAGCACAGGCTTCTGGAGGGGCACTGTTTCCGGTGAGAGAACTGGGAGGAGGGACCCCTCCGGTCTCCTCGGCACATGCCAGGAGGCAGGGAGAGCTGGAGCTGCCTGTGTCAACTTCCCTACATCTGCTCTGCTACCTCGGAGCCTGCTGTCCTCTCTGGAATACAACTGGTCTCTGGACACAGGACAGTGAGTGAGGAGCTGCTCTCACCTGAGCCAGCCCGGCCACGGCTGTTCCTCCACCTCCCTGGCTCCCACCTGCGCCTGCAGCTGTGCCGCCCTGCCCAGGTCACAGCTCCGAGAGCTGACACAGCCAAAGTGTGTCTGCGGCTAAAGAAAGGACTGGAACTGGGTTATTTTCTTCTGTTTTTGTTGGTAATTTTAATAACTGCTGTTGTTTTCTACCTGTGTGGTTAAATATAGTAGTAAAGAGCTGTTATTTCTACCCCTTATCTCTGCCTTGAGTCCTTGATTTGAAACAATTATAACACTTAGAGGGGGTGAAATTAATTTCTCTATTTCAAAGGGCAACTTGTGTTTTTTATTGGCAGAACCCTGTCCTAGAAACCAGGACACGGGTATGGCAGAGCGTGGATCAGGGATTTTTCTGTTGTGACTAAACCATCCAGCGTGTAGATTAGAGAAAATTTACGAGACACTGCCTGGCCTGAGGGAGAGAATGTGTTCATTGATCGGCCTTTAAAGGTGATGGAAGGGAGGCAGTTTAAAGGATACTCTATCATGAATGGGAAACAATTAAAAGAAGGGGGGAGGTTACCCCTACCTGGTCAGCTCACACAGCTGAGCTATCTGCACTTATCAGACCCTGTGAATTATACCAGGACTAGACAGTGAATGTTTTTACTGAGTCTAAATATGCATATGGGGTGATACATGCATTTGGGAAACTGCGGGAAAAATGAAGTTTATTAACCTGCAGGGGAAAAGACATTAGCCCGTGAGAACTTTTCTCTCGCCTATTGGAGGTGATGAATTTACCAAAAAGGGTGGCAACAATCCCCATTAAGGGGGCACCACGCAGGGTACCTGGGAGGAGGCAATGGGAGAAGCCTTCCTCAAAATGTACGCTGCTGTGGGTCTTTTTAGCCTGGCAAAGCAAGCTATTGAGGGTTGCTTGATTTGTGCTAAAACCAATAGCAAAGTTACAAAGAAACTTGCCTGGGGAGGGAGGCCTTGGGCTGTATGTTCTTTCCAGAGATGTCAGGTGAATTTTACTGAAATGCCCTGAGTGGCAAAATTTAAATATCTTCTGGTAATAGTATGTCAATTAACAGGGTGGCCAAAAGCATTCCCTACTGTTTCAGCAACTACAGGATCAGTTGTTAAAGTATTTTTGGAACAAATAATTCCAAGATATGGGATTGTGGAAGCAATAGACTCAGATAGGGGAACTCATTTTATAGGAAAAATTCTTCAAGGAGTTATGACTGCATTAGGGATACAATGGAAGCTCCATACCCCCTGGCACCCCCAGAGTTCGGGTCGGGTTGAAAGAATAAATGGAGAACTAAAGAAACACCTTCTGAAGCTGGTAATAGAAAACTAAGTTGCCGTAGGTACGGCTCCTAGCCCTAGCTTTGGGAGGAATAAGGCCAGCCCAGGAGATATTCAATTGATGTTTGGAATTCCTTACCCCTGCAATTCTCAGCCTAGTGGGGGTAGAGATGAGTGATGTGTATTGGAAACGTTATGTGGCTCGGGTACTGTCTCTTGAAATCTCTTTGACAGAGGCTCAGCTGGCACAGACCCTGCCTTTGGACTTTGCCATTC
>JAREIS010004279.1:0-16392 GCA_030060385.1 Muscicapa striata striata | reverse complement strand
GGACATTTTACTCTGAAATAAACCACACCCCCCCAATTTTTTAAACAAGTTTGGAGGAAGATATTGTCTCCCCAAAAAGTAGCCAGGATTTTTAACGGGGGCCGTTTAGTTTGGGAGAACTGATTGTTAATTGGGTTTTCAGATGCCCAGCTCAGGCCAAGGGCCGGGATATGAACATTTTTTTTTTTTCCCTCTGTAAAACCACACCCCCCCAGTTTCTTGAATCATTTAGGAGGAAGATCCAGTCTCTTCAAAAGCAGCCAAGGTTCCAAGAGGTTGCATCTTTAGTCTGGGAGAAATCCTGATCCTTCGAATTTTAGCTGTCAGACGCCAGTCTCAGCCCATTGCCCTGGCTACAACATGGGCAATTTTCCTCTGAAAAACCATACCCTACCAGTTTCTTAATACCAGTTTGGAGGTAGTGTTGGTCTCTCCAAAGTAGCCAGGCTTCTAACTGCTGGCATCTTTAGTCTGGGAGAAAACATTAGGTTTGGAATTTTAGCAGGCCGAAGCCCAGTCTCAGGATCATGCCCTGCATGCAAAGAAGGCCTATTTCTCTGTGAAATAAAGATCACTTCACCACTTTTGTAATATCCATTTAGAGGAGGCTTTGGCCTCCATGACAGCCAGAGTTCTCAGTGTAGTTTTAGTCTGGGAAAATCCTGATCTTCGGAATTTGAGGTTTCAGACGCCTGCCCTGCCAAGGGCTCCTGATATGAACATTGGCCATTTTCCTCTGTAAAACTACACCTCCCAGTTTCTAACATTTAGGAGGAAGATACAGTCTCTCCAAAGTAGCCAGGGTTCTCAGTGGTGGCATTTTAGTCTGGGAGAAATCCTGATCTTCGGAATTTAGTGTCAGACGCCAGTCTCAGGCCAAGGCCCTGACACTGGGACATTTTACTCTGAAATAAACCACACCTCCCAGTTTCTACTGCTGAGGAAGATATTGTCTCTCCAAAAGTAGCCAGGATTATATACGGTGGCATGTTTAGTCTGGGAGAAATCTGACTGTTTCGAATTTGGGTTTCAGATGCCCAGTCTCAGGCCAAGGGCCCTTGGATATGAACATTTCATTTTTCCTCTGTAAAAACCACACCTCCCAGTTTCTTTTTAGTCTGGGAGATAACATTAGGTTTGGGAATTTTAGCAGGCCGAAGCCTGTCTCAGGGACCATGCCCTGCATGCAAAGAAGGGCCTATTTCTCTGTGAAATAAAGATCACTTCACCACTTTTGTGATATCCATTTAGAGGAGGCTTTTGCCTCCATGAACAGCCAGAGTTCTCAGTGTTAGTATTTTTAGTCTGGGAGAAATCCTGATCCATTCGAATTTGAGGTTCCAGGCGGCTCGTCTCCACAAGGGCCCTGGATATGAACATTGGCCATTTTCCTCTGTAAAAAACACACCTCCCAGTTTCTAATACCATTTGGAGGAAGATACATGTCTCTCCAAAAGTAGCCAGGTTCTCAGTGGTGGCATCTTTAGTCTGGGAGAAATCCTGATCCATTCGGAATTTGAGCTTCAACGCCTGTCTCGGCCAAGGGCCCTGGAACGAACACTGGACATTTTACTCTGAAATAAACCACACCTCCCAGTTTCTTAATACATTTAGAGGAAGATATGTCTCTCCAAAAGAGCCAGGTTATATGTGCATGTTTAGTCTGGGAGAAATCTGTCTTCGAATTGAGGTTCAGACGCCCAGTTCAGGCCCATTGCCCTGGTCACGAACACTGACATTTTCCTCTGAAAAACCAACCTCCCAGTTTCTTAATACCAGTTTGGAGGTAGTGTTGGCTCTTCCAACAGTAGCCAGGCTTCTAACTGCTGGCATCTTAGTCTGGGAGAAAACATTGGTTTGGAATTTTGCAGGCCTAAGCCCAGTCTCAGGACCATGCCCTGCATGCAAAGAAGGGCCTATTCTCTGTGAAATAAAGATCACTTCACCACTTTTGTATATCCATTTAGAGGAGGCTTTTGCCTCCATGACAGCAGAGTTCTCAGTGTTAGTATTTTTATCTGGGAGAAATCCTGATCCATTCGGAATTTGAGGTTTCAGACGCCTGCTCCGGCCAAGGGCCCTGGATATGAACATTGGCCATTTTCCTCTGTAAAAACCACACCTCCCAGTTTCTTAACATTTAGGAGGAAGATCAGTCTCCAAAAGAGCCAGGGTTCTCAGTGGTGATCTTTAGTCTGGGAGAAATCTGATCCATTCGGAATTTGAGCTGTCAACGCCCAGTCTCAGCCAAGGCCCTGAAACAACTGACATTTTACTCTGAAATAAACCACCTCCCATTTCTTAAACAAGTTTGAGGAAGATATTGTCTCTCCAAAAGTAGCAGATTATATACGTGCATGTTTAGTTGGAGAAATTTGATTGCTTCGAATGAGGTTTCAGAGCCGTTCAGCCAAGGGCCTGGATATGAACATTGCATTTTCTCGAAAACCACCCTCCCAGTTTCTATACATTTAGAGGAAGATCCAGTCTCTCAAAAGCAGCCAAGGTTCCAAGAGGTTGCATCTTTAGTCTGGGAGAAATCCTGATCCTTGAATTTTAGCTGTCAGGCCAGTCTCAGCCCATTGCCCTGGCTGGGAACATGGGCAGTTTTCCTCGGAAGACTCATACCATCCCAGTTTCTTAATACCAGTTTGGAGTAGTGTTGGTCTCAACAGTAGCCAGGCTTCAACTGCTGGCATCTTTAGTCTGGGAGAAAACATTAGTTTTGGAATTTTAGCAGGCCAAGCCCAGCCCCAGACCACGCCCTGCATGCAAAGAAGGGCCTATTTTCATGAAATAAAGATCATCACCACTTTTGAGACATCCATTTAGAAGGAGGCTTTTGGCCTCCATGAACAGCCAGAGTTCTAGTGTTGTATTTTTAGTCTGGGAGAAACTTGATTCATTTGGAATTTGAGGTTTCAGATGCCCAGTCTCAGGCCAAGGGCCCTGGATATGAACATTTGCAATTTTCCTCTGTAAAACTACACTGTCCCAGTTTCTAATATCATTTAGGAGGAAGATCCAGTCTCTTCAAAAGCAGCCAAGGTTCTAAGAGGTTGCATCTTTAGTCTGGGAGAAATCCTGATCCGCTCGGAATTTTAGTCAGACGCCCAGTTCAGGCCAAGGGCCCTGGATATGAACATTGGCCATTTTCTCTGTAAAACCACACACTCCCAGTTTCTAATACAAGTTTGAGGAAGATATTGTCTCTCCAAAAGTAGCCAGGATTATATACGGTGCATGTTTAGTTTGGGAGAAATTCTGATTGCTTCTGAATCTGAGGTTTCAGATGCCCAGTCTCAGGCCAAGGGCCCTGAATATGAACATTTGCAATTCTTCCTCTGTAAAAAACCACACCTCCCAGTTTCTTGATATCATTTAGAGGAAGATCCAGTCCTTCAAAAGCAGCCAAGGTTCCAAGAGGTTGCATCTTTAGTCTGGGAGAAACTTGATCCATTCGGAATTTTAGCTGTCAGACGCCCAGTCTCAGCCCAATTGCCCTGGCTACTAACATGGGCAATTTTCCTCCTGAAAAACATACCCTACCAGTTTCTTAATACCACTTGGAGGTAGTGTTGGTCTCTCCAAAAGTAGGCAGGCTTCTAAGTGCTGGCATCTTTAGTCTGGGAGAAAACATTATGTTTGGAATTTTAGCAGGCCGGCCCAGTCTCAGGACCATGCCCTGCATGCAAAGAAGGGCCTATTTTCTCTGTGAAATAAAGATCACTTCACCACTTTTGTAATATCCATTTAGAGGAGGCTTTTTGCACTCACATGAACAGCCAGGGTTCTCACTGGTGGCAGCTTTATTCTGGGAGAAATCCTGATCCTTTGGAATTTTAGCTGTCAGACGCCCAGTCTCCGGCCAAGGGCCCTGGATATGAACATTTGCAATTTTCCCTCTGTAAAACACACCTCCCAGTTTCTTGATATCATTTAGAGGAAGATCCAGTCTCTTCAAAAGCAGCCAAGGTTCCAAGAGGTTGCATCTTTAGTCTGGGAGAAATCCTTATCCATTCGGAATTTTAGCTGTCAGACGCCCAGTTCAGCCCAATTGCCCTGGCTACGAACATGGCAATTTTCCTCTGAAAAACCATACCCTACCAGTTTCTTAATACCACTTTGAGGTAGTGTTGGTCTCTCCAAAAGTAGCCAGGCTTTAACCGCTGGCATCTTTAGTCTGGGAGAAAACATTAGGTTTGGAATTTTAGCAGGCCGAAGCCCAGTCTCAGGATCATGCCCCTGCATGCAAAGAAGGGCCTATTTCTCTGTTGAATAAAGATCACTTCGGCTCACTTTTGTAATATCCATTTAGAGGAGGCTTTTGCACTCCATGCACACAGCCAGGGTTCTCAGTGGTGACATCTTTAGTCTGGGAGAAATCCTGATCCGTTCGGAATTTTAGCTCTCAGACGCCCAGTCTCAGGCCAAGGGCCCTGGATATGAACATTGGCCATTTTCCCTCTGTAAAAAACCACACACTCCCAGTTTCTTAATACAAGTTTGGAGGAAGATATTGTCTCTCCAAAAGTAGCCAGGATTATATACGGTGGCATGTTTAGTTTGGGAGAAATTCTGATTGCTTCGGAATCTGAGGTTTCAGATGCCCAGTCTCAGGCCAAGGGCCCTGAATATGAACATTTGCAATTTTCCCTCTGTAAAAAACCACACCCTCCCAGTTTCTTGATATCATTTAGGAGGAAGATCCAGTCTCTTCAAAAGCAGCCAAGGTTCCAAGAGGTTGCATCTTTAGTCTGGGAGAAATCCTGATCCATTCGGAATTTTAGCTGTCAGACGCCCAGTCTCAGCCCAATTGCCCTGGCTACGAACATGGGCAATTTTCCCTCTGAAAAAAACCATACCCTACCAGTTTCTTAATACCAGTTTGGGGGTAGTGTTGGTCTCTCCAAAAGTAGCCAGGCTTCTAAGTGCTGGCATCTTTAGTCTGGGAGAAAACATTATGTTTGGAATTTTAGCAGGCCGAAGCCCAGTCTCAGGACCATGCCCCTGCATGCAAAGAAGGGCCTATTTCTCTGTGAAATAAAGATCACTTCACCACTTTTGTAATATCCATTTAGAGGAGGCTTTTGGCACTCCATGAACAGCCAGGGTTCTCACTGGTGGCAGTTTTATTCTGGGAGAAATCCTGATCCTTTCGGAATTTTAGCTGTCAGACGCCCAGTCTCCGGCCAAGGGCCCTGGATATGAACATTTGCAATTTTCCCTCTGTAAAAAAACACACCCTCCCAGTTTCTTGATATCATTTAGGAGGAAGATCCAGTCTCTTCAAAAGCAGCCAAGGTTCCAAGAGGTTGCATCTTTAGTCTGGGAGAAATCCTTATCCATTCGGAATTTTAGCTGTCAGACGCCCAGTCTCAGCCCAATTGCCCTGGCTACGAACATGGGCAATTTTCCCTCTGAAAAAAACCATACCCTACCAGTTTCTTAATACCAGTTTGGAGGTAGTGTTGGTCTCTCCAAAAGTAGCCAGGCTTCTAACTGCTGGCATCTTTAGTCTGGGAGAAAACATTAGGTTTGGAATTTTAGCAGGCCGAAGCCCAGTCTCAGGATCATGCCCCTGCATGCAAAGAAGGGCCTATTTCTCTGTGAAATAAAGATCACTTCACCACTTTTGTAATATCCATTTAGAGGAGGCTTTTGGCACTCCATGCACAGCCAGGGTTCTCAGTGGTGGCAGTTTTAGTCTGGGAGAAATCCTGATTGCTTCGGAATTTGAGGTTTCAGACGCCCAGTCTCATGCCAAGCGCCCTGGACATGAACATTGGCCATTTTCCCTCTGTAAAAAACCACAACCTCCCAGTTTCTTAATACCATTTAGGAGGAAGATACAGTCTCTCCGAAAGTAGCCAGGGTTCTCAGTGGTGACATCTTTAGTCTGGGAGAAATCCTGATCCGTTCGGAATTTTAGCAGTCAGACGCCCAGTCTCAGGCCAAGAGCCCTGGAAGCAAACACTGGACATTTTACTCTGAAATAAACCACACCCTCCCAGTTTCTTAATACAAGTTTGGAGGAAGATATTGTCTCTCCAAAAGTAGCCAGGATTATATACGGTGGCATGTTTAGTCTGGGAGAAATCCGGACTGTTTCGAAATTTGCGGTTACAGATGCCCAGTCTCAGGCCAAGGGCCCTGGATATGAACATTTGCAATTTTCCCTCTGTAAAAAACCACACCCTCCCAGTTTCTTGATATCATTTAGGAGGAAGATCCAGTCTCTTCAAAAGCAGCCAAGGTTCTAAGAGGTTGCATCTTTAGTCTGGGAGAAATCCTGATCCGTTCGAATTTTAGCTGTCAGACGCCCGACATTTTACTCTGAAATAAACCACACCCTCCCAATTTCTTAATACAGGTATGGAGGAAGATATTGTCTCTCCAAAAGTAGCCAGGATTATATACGGTGGCATGTTTAGTTTGAGAGAAATTCTGATTGCTTCGGAATCTGAGGTTTCCGATGCCCAGTCTCAGGCCAAGGGCCCTGGATATGAACATTTGCAATTTTCCCTCTGTAAAAAACCACACCCTCCCAGTTTCTTGATATCATTTAGGAGGAAGATCCAGTCTCTTCAAAAGCAGCCAAGGTTCTAAGAGGTTGCATCTTTAGTCTGGGAGAAATCCTGATCCATTCGGAATTTTAGCTGTCAGACGCCCAGTCTCAGGCCAAGAGCCCTGGAAACGAACACTGGACATTTTACTCTGAAATAAACCACACCCTCCCAATTTCTTAATACAAGTTTGGAGGAAGATATTGTCTCTCCAAAAGTAGCCAGGATTATATACGGTGGCATGTTTAGTTTAAGAGAAATTCTGATTGCTTCGGAATCGGAGGTTTCAGATGCCCAGTCTCAGGCCAAGGGCCCTGGATATGAACATTTGCAATTTTCCCTCTGTAAAAAACCACACCCTCCCAGTTTCTTGATATCATTTAGGAGGAAGATCCAGTCTCTTCAAAAGCAGCCAAGGTTCCAAGAGGTTGCATCTTTAGTCTGGGAGAAATCCTGATCCATTCGGAATTTTAGCTGTCAGACGCCCAGTCTCAGCCCAATTGCCCTGGCTACGAACATGGGCAATTTTCCCTCTGAAAAAAACCATACCCTACCAGTTTCTTAATACCACTTTGGAGGTAGTGTTGGTCTCTCCAAAAGTAGCCAGGCTTCTAAGTGCTGGCATCTTTAGTCTGGGAGAAAACATTAGGTTTGGAATTTTAGCAGGCCGAAGCCCAGTCTCAGGACCATGCCCCTGCATGCAAAGAAGGGCCTATTTCTCTGTGAAATAAAGATCACTTCACCACTTTTGTAATATCCATTTAGAGGAGGCTTTTGGCACTCCATGAACAGCCAGGGTTCTCACTGGTGGCAGTTTTATTCTGGGAGAAATCCTGATCCTTTCGGAATTTTAGCTGTCAGACGCCCAGTCTCCGGCCAAGGGCCCTGGATATGAACATTGGCCATTTTACTCTGAAATAAACCACACCCTCCCTATTTCTCAATAGAAGTTTGGAGGAAGATATTGTCTCTCCAAAAGTAGCCAGGATTATATACGGTGGCATGTTTAGTTTGGGAGAAATTCTGATCCATTCAGAATTTGAGGTTTCAGACGGCCTGCCTCCGGCCAAGGGCCCTGGATATGAACATTGGCCATTTTCCTCTGTAAAAACACACCCCCTCCAAGTATCTTAATACACTTTAAAAGGAAGATACAGTCTCTCCAAAAGTAGCCATGGTTATGATGGTGGCGTCTTTAGTCTGGGAGAAATCCTGATCCCTTCGGAATTTGAGGTGTCAGACGCCCAGTTGCAGGCCCATTGCCCTCAACACGAACACTGGACATTTTCCTCTGAACAAAACCACACCATCCCAGTTTCTTAATACCAGTTTGGAGGTAGTGTTGGCCTATCCAACTGTAGCCAGGCTTCTAACTGCTGGCATCATTAGTCTGGAAGAAAACATTGGGTTTGGAATTTTTGCAGGCCGAAGCCCAGTCTCAGGACCATGCCCCTGCATGCAAAGAAGGGCCTATTCCTCTGTGAAATAAAGATCACTTCACCACTTTTGTGATATCCATTTAGAGGAGGCTTTTGGCTCTCCATGAACAGCCAGAGTTCTCAGTGTTAGTATTTTTAGTCTGGGAGAAATCCTGATTGCTTCGGAATTTGAGGTTTCAGACGCCCCGTCTCAGGCCAAGGGCCCTGGATATGAACATTTGCAATTTTCCCTCTGTAAAAAACCACAACCTCCCAGTTTCTTGATATCATTTAGGAGGAAGATCCAGTCTCTTCAAAAGCAGCCAAGGTTCTAAGAGGTTGCATCTTTAGTCTGGGAGAAATCCTGATCCGTTCGGAATTTTAGCTGTCAGACGCCCAGTCTCAGGCCAAGGGCCCTGGAAACAAACACTGGACATTTTACTCTGAAATAAACCACACCCTCCCAGTTTCTTAATACAGGTATGGAGGAAGATATTGTCTCTCCAAAAGTAGCCAGGATTATATACGGTGGCATGTTTAGTTTGAGAGAAATTCTGATTGCTTCGGAATCTGAGGTTTCAGATGCCCAGTCTCAGGCCAAGGGCCCTGGATATGAACATTTGCAATTTTCCCTCTGTAAAAAACCACACCCTCCCAGTTTCTTGATATCATTTAGGAGGAAGATCCAGTCTCTTCAAAAGCAGCCAAGGTTCTAAGAGGTTGCATCTTTAGTCTGGGAGAAATCCTGATCCATTCGGAATTTTAGCTGTCAGACGCCCAGTCTCAGGCCAAGGGCCCTGGAAACAAACACTGGACATTTTACTCTGAAATAAACCACACCCTCCCAATTTCTTAATACAAGTTTGGAGGAAGATATTGTCTCTCCAAAAGTAGCCAGGATTATATACGGTGGCATGTTTAGTTTGGGAGAAATTCTGATTGCTTCGAATCGGAGGTTTCAGATGCCCAGTCTCAGGCCAAGGGCCCTGGATATGAACATTTGCAATTTTCCCTCTGTAAAAACCACACCCTCCCAGTTTCTTGATATCATTTAGGAGGAAGATCCAGTCTCTTCAAAAGCAGCCAAGGTTCCAAGAGGTTGCATCTTTAGTCTGGGAGAAATCCTGATCCATTCGGAATTTTAGCTGTCAGACGCCCAGTCTCAGCCCAATTGCCCTGGCTACGAACATGGGCAATTTTCCCTCTGAAAAAACCATACCCTACCAGTTTCTTAATACCAGTTTGGAGGTAGTGTTGGTCTCTCCAAAAGTAGCCAGGCTTCTAACTGCTGGCATCTTTAGTCTGGGAGAAAACATTAGGTTTGGAATTTTAGCAGGCCGAAGCCCAGTCTCAGGACCATGCCCCTGCATGCAAAGAAGGGCCTATTTCTCTGTGAAATAAAGATCACTTCACCACTTTTGTAATATCCATTTAGAGGAGGCTTTTGGCACTCCATGCACAGCCAGGGTTCTCAGTGGTGGCAGTTTTAGTCTGGGAGAAATCCTGATCCTTTCGGAATTTTAGCTGTCAGACGCCCAGTCTCCGGCCAAGGGCCCTGGATATGAACATTGGCCATTTTACTCTGAAATAAACCACACCCTCCCTATTTCTCAATAGAAGTTTAGAGGAAGATATTGTCTCTCCAAAAGTAGCCAGGATTATATACGGTGGCATGTTTAGTTTGAGAGAAATTCTGATTGCTTCGGAATCGGAGGTTTCAGATGCCCAGTCTCAGGCCAAGGGCCCTGGATATGAACATTTGCAATTTTCCCTCTGTAAAAAACCACACCCTCCCAGTTTCTTGATATCATTTAGGAGGAAGATCCAGTCTCTTCAAAAGCAGCCAAGGTTCTAAGAGGTTGCATCTTTAGTCTGGGAGAAATCCTGATCCATTCGGAATTTTAGCTGTCAGACGCCCAGTCTCAGCCCAATTGCCCTGGCTACGAACATGGGCAATTTTCCTCTGAAAACCATACCCTACCAGTTTCTTAATACCAGTTTGGAGGTAGTGTTGGTCTCTCCAAAAGTAGCCAGGCTTCTAAGTGCTGGCATCTTTAGTCTGGGAGAAAACATTAGGTTTGGAATTTTAGCAGGCCGAAGCCCAGTCTCAGGACCATGCCCCTGCATGCAAAGAAGGGCCTATTTCTCTGTGAAATAAAGATCACTTCACCACTTTTGTAATATCCATTTAGAGGAGGCTTTTGGCACTCCATGCACAGCCAGGGTTCTCAGTGGTGGCAGTTTTAGTCTGGGAGAAATCCTGATCCTTTCGGAATTTTAGCTGTCAGACGCCCAGTCTCCGGCCAAGGGCCCTGGATATGAACATTGGCCATTTTACTCTGAAATAAACCACACCCTCCCTATTTCTCAATAGAAGTTTAGAGGAAGATATTGTCTCTCCAAAAGTAGCCAGGATTATATACGGTGGCATGTTTAGTTTGGGAGAAATTCTGATCCATTCGGAATTTGAGGTTTCAGACGGCCTGCCTCCGGCCAAGGGCCCTGGATATGAACATTGGCCATTTTCCCTCTGTAAAAACCACACCCTCCCAGTATCTTAATACACTTTAAAACGAAGATACAGTCTCTCCAAAAGTAGCCATGGTTATGATGGTGGCGTCTTTAGTCTGGGAGAAATCCTGATCCCTTCGGAATTTGAGGTGTCAGACGCCCAGTTGCAGGCCCATTGCCCTCAACACGAACACTGGACATTTTCCTCTGAACAAAACCACACCATCCCAGTTTCTTAATACCAGTTTGGAGGTAGTGTTGGCCTATCCAACTGTAGCCAGGCTTCTAACTGCTGGCATCATTAGTCTGGAAGAAAACATTGGGTTTGGAATTTTGCAGGCCGAAGCCCAGTCTCAGGACCATGCCCCTGCATGCAAAGAAGGGCCTATTCCTCTGTGAAATAAAGATCACTTCACCACTTTTGTGATATCCATTTAGAGGAGGCTTTTGGCTCTCCATGAACAGCCAGAGTTCTCAGTGTTAGTATTTTTAGTCTGGGAGAAATCCTGATTGCTTCGGAATTTGAGGTTTCAGACGCCCAGTCTCCGGCCAAGGGCCCTGGATATGAACATTGGCCATTTTCCTCTGTAAAAACCACACCCTCCCAGTTTCTTAATACCATTTTGGAGGAAGATACAGTCTCTCCAAAAGTAGCCAGGGTTCTCAGTGGTGGCATCTTTAGTCTGGGAGAAATCCTGATCCATTCGGAAATTTAGCTGTCAAACGCCCAGTCTCAGGCCAAGGGCCCTGGAAACGAACACTGGACATTTTACTCTGAAATAAACCACACCCTCCCAGTTTCTTAATACAAGTTTGGAGGAAGATATTGTCTCTCCAAAAGCAGCCAGGATTATATACGGTGGCATGTTTAGTCTGGGAGAAATTCTGGTTGCTTCGGAATCTGAGGTTTCAGACGCCCGGTCTCAGGCCCATTGCCCTGGTTACGAACATGGGCAATTTTCCTTTGAAAAAACCATACCCTCCCAGTTTCTTAATACCAGTTTGGAGGTAGTGTTGGTCTCTCCAAAAGCAGCCAGGCTTCTAAGTGCTGGCATCTTTAGTCTGGGAGAAAACATTAGGTTTGGAATTTTAGCAGGCCGAAGCCCAGTCTCAGGACCATGCCCCTGCATGCAAAGAAGGGCCTATTTCTCTGTGAAATAAAGATCACTTCACCACTTTTGTAATATCCATTTAGAGGAGGCTTTTGGCACTCCATGCACAGGCAGAGTTCTCTGTGTTAGTATTTTTCATCTGGGAGAAATCCTGATCCATTCGGAATTTGAGGTTTCAGACGGCCTGCCTCCGGCAAAGGGCCCTGGATATGAACATTGGCCATTTTCCCTCTGTAAAAAACCACAACCTCCCAGTTTCGTAATACCATTTAGGAGGAAGATACAGTCTCTCCGAAAGTAGCCAGGGTTCTCAGTGGTGGCATCTTTAGTCTGGGAGAAATCCTGATCCATTTGGAATTTTAGCTGTCAAACGCCCAGTCTCAGGCCAAGGGCCCTGGAAACAAACACTGGACATTTTACTCTGAAATAAACCACACCCTCCCAATTTCTTAATACAAGTTTGGAGGAAGATATTGTCTCTCCAAAAGTAGCCAGGATTATATACGGTGGCATGTTTAGTTTGGGAGAAGTTCTGATTGCTTCGGAATCTGAGGTTTCAGATGCCCAGTCTCAGGCCAAGGGCCTTGGATATGAACATTTTTTTTTTTTTCCCTCTGTAAAAAACCACACCCTCCCAGTTTCTTGATATCATTTAGGAGGAAGATCCAGTCTCTTCAAAAGCAGCCAAGGTTCCAAGAGGTTGCATCTTTAGTCTGGGAGAAATCCTGATGCGTTCAGAATTTTAGCTGTCAGACGCCGAGTCTCAGCCCAATTGCCCTGGCTACGAACATGGGCAATTTTCCCTCTGAAAAAAACCATACCCTACCAGTTTCTTAATACCAGTTTGGAGGTAGTGTTGGTCTCTCCAAAAGTAGCCAGGCTTCTAACTGCTGGCATCTTTAGTCTGGGAGAAAACATTAGGTTTGGAATTTTAGCAGGCCGAAGCCCAGTCTCAGGACCATGCCCCTGCATGCAAAGAAGGGCCTATTTCTCTGTGAAATAAAGATCACTTCACCACTTTTGTAATATCCATTTAGAGGAGGCTTTTGGCTCTCCATGAACAGCCAGAGTTCTCAGTGTTAGTATTTTTAGTCTGGGAGAAATCCTGATTGCTTCGGAATTTGAGGTTTCAGACGCCCAGTCTCCGGCCAAGGGCCCTGGATATGAACATTGGCCATTTTCCCTCTGTAAAAAACCACAACCTCCCAGTTTTGTAATACCATTTAGGAGGAAGATACAGTCTCTCCGAAAGTAGCCAGGGTTCTCAGTGGTGGCATCTTTAGTCTGGGAGAAATCCTGATCCATTCGGAATTTTAGCTGTCAAACGCCCAGTCTCAGGCCAAGGGCCCTGGAAACAAACACTGGACATTTTACTCTGAAATAAACCACACCCTCCCAATTTCTTAATACAAGTTTGGAGGAAGATATTGTCTCTCCAAAAGTAGCCAGGATTATATACGGTGGCATGTTTAGTTTGGGAGAAATTCTGATTGCTTCGGAATCGGAGGTTTCAGATGCCCAGTCTCAGGCCAAGGGCCTTGGATATGAACTTTTTTTTTTTTTTCCCTCTGTAAAAACCCACACCGTCCCAGTTTCTTGATATCATTTAGGAGGAAGATCCAGTCTCTTCAAAAGCAGCCAAGGTTCCAAGAGGTTGCATCTTTAGTCTGGGAGAAATCCTGATGCGTTCAGAATTTTAGCTGTCAGACGCCGAGTCTCAGCCCAATTGCCCTGGCTACGAACATGGGCAATTTTCCCTCTGAAAAAAACCATACCCTACCAGTTTCTTAATACCAGTTCGGAGGTAGTGTTGGTCTCTCCAAAAGTAGCCAGGCTTCTAACTGCTGGCATCTTTAGTCTGGGAGAAAACATTAGGTTTGGAATTTTAGCAGGCCAAAGCCCAGTCTCAGGATCATGCCCCTGCATGCAAAGAAGGGCCTATTCCTCTGTGAAATAAAGATCACTTCACCACTTTTGTAATATCCATTTAGAGGAGGCTTTTGGCTCTCCATGAACAGCCAGAGTTCTCAGTGTTAGTATTTTTAGTCTGGGAGAAATCCTGATCCATTCAGAATTTGAGGTTTCAGACGCCCAGTCTCCGGCCAAGGGCCCTGGATATGAACATTGGCCATTTTCCCTCTGTAATAAACCACAACCTCCCAGTTTCGTAATACCATTTAGGAGGAAGATACAGTCTCTCCGAAAGTAGCCAGGGTTCTCAGTGGTGGCATCTTTAGTCTGGGAGAAATCCTGATCCATTCGGAATTTGAGCTGTCAAACGCCCAGTCTCAGGCCAAGGGCCCTGGAAAAAAACACTGGACATTTTACTCTGAAATAAACCACACCCTCCCAATTTCTTAATACAAGTTTGGAGGAAGATATTGTCTCTCCAAAAGTAGCCAGGATTATATACGGTGGCATGTTTAGTTTGGGAGAAGTTCTGATTGCTTCGGAATCTGAGGTTTCAGATGCCCAGTCTCAGGCCAAGGGCCTTGGATATGAACATTTTTTTTTTTTTCCCTCTGTAAAAAACCACACCGTCCCAGTTTCTTGATATCATTTAGGAGGAAGATCCAGTCTCTTCAAAAGCAGCCAAGGTTCCAAGAGGTTGCATCTTTAGTCTGGGAGAAATCCTGATGCGTTCAGAATTTTAGCTGTCAGACGCCGAGTCTCAGCCCAATTGCCCTGGCTACGAACATGGGCAATTTTCCCTCTGAAAAAAACCATACCCTACCAGTTTCTTAATACCAGTTCGGAGGTAGTGTTGGTCTCTCCAAAAGTAGCCAGGCTTCTAACTGCTGGCATCTTTAGTCTGGGAGAAAACATTAGGTTTGGAATTTTAGCAGGCCAAAGCCCAGTCTCAGGATCATGCCCCTGCATGCAAAGAAGGGCCTATTCCTCTGTGAAATAAAGATCACTTCACCACTTTTGTAATATCCATTTAGAGGAGGCTTTTGGCTCTCCATGAACAGCCAGAGTTCTCAGTGTTAGTATTTTTAGTCTGGGAGAAATCCTGATCCATTCAGAATTTGAGGTTTCAGACGCCCAGTCTCCGGCCAAGGGCCCTGGATATGAACATTGGCCATTTTCCCTCTGTAAAAAACCACAACCTCCCAGTTTCTTAATACCATTTAGGAGGAAGATACAGACTCTCCGAAAGTAGCCAGGGTTCTCAGTGGTGACATCTTTAGTCTGGGAGAAATCCTGATCCGTTCGGAATTTTAGCAGTCAGACGCCCAGTCTCAGGCCAAGAGCCCTGGAAGCAAACACTGGACATTTTACTCTGAAATAAACCACACCCTCCCAGTTTCTTAATACAAGTTTGGAGGAAGATATTGTCTCTCCAAAAGTAGCCAGGATTATATACGGTGGCATGTTTAGTCTGGGAGAACCTCCCAGTTTCTTGATATCATTTAGAGGAAGATCCAGTCTCTTCAAAAGCAGCCAAGGTTCCAAGAGGTTGCATCTTTAGTCTGGGAGAAATCCTGATCCATTCGGAATTTTAGCTGTCAGACGCCCAGTCTCAGGCCCATTGCCCTGGCTACGAACACTGGGCATTTTCCTCTGAAAAAACCATACCCTCCCAGTTTCTTAATACCAGTTTGGAGGTAGTGTTGGTCTATCCAAAAGTAGCCAGGCTTCTAACTGCTGGCATCTTTAGTCTGGGAGAAAACATTAGGTTTGGAATTTTAGCAGGCCGAAGCCCAGTCTCAGGACCATGCCCCTGCATGCAAAGAAGGGCCTATTTCTCTGTGAAATAAAGATCACTTCACCACTTTTGTAATATCCATTTAGAGGAGGCTTCCTGGATATGAACATTGGCCATTTTCCTCTGTAAAAAACCACACTCCTCCCAGTTTCTTAATACCATTTTGGAGGAAGATATTGTCTCTCCAAAAGTAGCCAGGATTATATACGGTGGCATGTTTAGTTTGGGAGAAATTCTGATCCATTCGGGAATTTGAGGTTTCAGACGGCTCGCCTCAGGCCAAGGGCCCTGGATATGAACATTGGCCATTTTCCTCTGTAAAAACCACACCCTCCCAGTTTCTTAATACACTTTAAAAGGAAGATACAGTCTCTCCAAAAGCAGCCAAGGTTATGATGGTGGCGCCTTTAGTCTGGGAGAAATCCTGATCCCTTCGAATTTGAGGTGTCAGACGCCCAGTTGCAGGCCCATTGCCCTGGCTACGAACATGGGCATTTTCCTCTGAAAAACCATACCCTCCCAGTTTCTTAATACCAGTTTGAGGTAGTGTTGGTCTCTCCAAAAGCAGCCAGGCTTCTAACTGCTGGGCATCTTTAGTCTGGGAGAAAACATTAGGTTTGGAATTTTAGCAGGCCGAAGCCCAGTCTCAGGACCATGCCCCTGCATGCAAAGAAGGGCCTATTTTCTGTGAAATAAAGATCACTTCACCACTTTTGTGATATCCATTTAGAGGAGGCTTTTGGCTCTCCATGAACAGCCAGAGTTCTCAGTGTTAGAATTTTTAGTCTGGGAGAAATCCTGATCCATTCGGAATTTGAGGTTTCAGACGCTCTGCCTCCGGCCAAGGGCCCTGGATATGAACATTGGCCATTTTCCTCTGTAAAACCACACCCTCCCAGTTTCTTAATACCATTTAGGAGGAAGATACAGTCTCTCCAAAAGTAGCCAGGGTTCTCAGTGGTGGCATCTTTAGTCTGGGAGAAATCCTGATCCATTCGGAATTTGAGGTTTCAAACGCCCAGTCTCAGGCCAAGGGCCCTGGAAACGAACACTGGACATTTTACTCTGAAATAAAC
>JAREIS010004273.1:0-14346 GCA_030060385.1 Muscicapa striata striata | reverse complement strand
CCAGCCATAAGGGGAACACAAATCTGGAAGGATGATAAATGGCCCCCAGAATGAATTATCGAGTACTATGGACCAGACCTGGGCTCAAGATGGGAGCTGGGGCTACCACACTCCAGTTTATATGCTAAATAGAATTATCAGGCTACAAGCCATAATAGAAATTACCTCCAATTGAACAGCCTGAGCAATGGAATTGATAGCTAAACAACTTATTCAAACTAGAGCAGCAGTAAATCAAAATCAACTAGCCCAGGAGTATCTATTAGCTGAAGAAGGAGAAGTGTGTGGGAAGTTCAATAATTCTGAATGCTGCTTAGAAATTGATAATAATGGTGAAGTAATTACTAAAATTGCAGAAGAAATAAAACTAATAGCCCATGTACCTGTACAAACCTGGAACTCTATGCTTCATGATAATTAGTGGAATAACCTATTAGGGGGAGCATAGTGAAAAAACCTAAGTTTTATGTTAATGTGCATTATTAGGACTACTGTTCATCCCTTGTCTTGTTCCACCCTTCATTCAAATAATCCAATCGGTGGTTCAAGGAATGCAAGGTGCTACAGTACCAATAAATCCTGAGTTGACAACAAAACTAATAACAGTGAATGAATTAAATCTAGTACAAAAACTACTGACAAAATTTGAAGCCCGAACATGTATCAATCAGATAAAAAAAAAAAAGAAGTGGGGAAATTGTGATAATTGATAAAAGACTCATGTTAATCACAGAAGTATTGGGGTTTGTATAAACCAGAATACTTAGGTCTGAAATGAAGCATAAACACTAGATAAAGGAAAATATATTATTAAATCATTCTGTTTTAAATCCCCCTGTTATGAATATTATGTTTTCTAAATAAGTTGTATCTAGTACCAGTTTGCAAAATTACTTTCCGATAGTCCGATAGATTTTGCAAGCTCAGACTTCCTCCCTCTGTTCGATCAATGCTGCCTACAAAGACCAGACTTCCTGACTTTTGCTGGTTTTATCTACCAAGACCAGATGGTTATCTATGAGACTTGACTATCACCCAGACACTTTACAGATGTTTATTTCAACCACCCCTCCTTGCCTGGCAAAATTGTGACAGCAAAAATCAAAAAATTATTGATGACAACAAGAGACCATACTATAAAAGAGACTGCAAACCGAAGTTCGATGGAGCGTGGAGGGGGCAGTGACCCCTCACGTTACCTAGCGCTGCATTGCTTCGTCTATATAAAATAAAGCAATCTGAATTTCGCTGAATATCGAGACTTTTTGTTTCTCATTTATAACACTGTCGTGCTCTGATTTGTCTGATGATAAATTCAACTAATTCCCTCAAGTCAAGTATGTTGTGCCCGTGACCAGTGATTGAACTGTCCCCACCCTTTTCCAAACCCCCAAGCCTTTCATTCTGTGTTCTGTTCCCTGCCCAGGTGAGGAGGAAGTGACAGAGAGGTATCGGCCTGGAAAGCCGAGATGAGGAACAGCCCTGAACGGGCCGGGCCCGAGGCGGGATTGGCCTGAAAACACAAACGGTTTTCCGCAGCTCCCGCACGCCTTTCCCAGCCTTGCGTGATACTGGCCATGCTCAGCGGAAGCCCTGAGCCTCACTTCTCCTACCCCTTATTAGGAGCATCAGTGCATGGCTTTGATTTCCAAAATGGGAAAACTGCCCCAAACCCTGTGCACTGGGAGGGAGATTTCTATGTAAAATGACACTGCACGTATTAGTGTGCACGAGCTCTCTGAGTACAACAGCTCTTGTGCTTGTGGCCGTGTGTGCATTGGTGGAGACTGTGCGTGGGTGGGTGTCTGTGTAGCACGGATGTGCTGGGGTGCGCCGGTGTCTTTGGAGGGGACTTTGTTCTCTAAATAAATTTCATAGTCATGTCTAAAGCTTTGATTTATACTGACCTTTTAAATCTAACATGTCAAACAAGAGTTTTTCAAATACACCAAGGAACAAGTGGCATTATTATGTGCATCCACTGCTGCTCTCACCCACGTCCCCTGGAAACTGCTGCCATCAGGACGAGAGGCTGTGCCAGGTGCAAACCTCTCTAGAACTGTAATGCTCCCTGAGCCAGTTCCCTTGTGCCAGCAGTGCTGGGCAACTGTCTTAGGGTGAAGCATGAGGGGCAGCACTGGAGTGGAAATAGCCATGAAGAATAGAACTGCCTGCTAATATGCATTCTCCATCAGACTTGGCACAGGCCAGGTGGGGCTGTTGAAGGGTGAGTGGGCCTTACTGACCATCCCTTGGCTCTCCAGCTCACGGATCATCTTGTGGATGGGGATCACGGCATCTTGATTCGTCTGATACTGCCAGTGGTGCACTGTCAAGGTGGCCATTGATACTTGTTGCTCTGTCACTTTCAGGAGTTCCACTGCAGATGGATTTTCTGACAGTCCAGGTAAGGTGTTCAACTGCTCAGTGCCCTCTGCCTCTACAGCAGCTATTCCAAAAGCCCACCTGAGTCCCTTTGGGTCTTTGTAGTAGCTGTTCCGGAGGAAGTCTTTGCCCAAAATACATGGAGCCTCTGGGCCAATCACAGTTGGATGTTTCTGCCACTCCTTGCCAGTCAGGCTCACTTTGGCTTCCAACAGAGTCAATTCCTACAACTCCCCCGTCATCCCAGCAGTGGAAACAGGTTCTGCCACCACGTCCCAATGGCATTAGGGTACACTGCACACCAATATCAACTAATGCCTCTATTTCTATGGCTCTGATGAGCCAGGCCATTGGATCCACATAGTTTTTCCTGTGCCTCTCCCTGTCTAGATACAGGGCCTCTCTAGCCCTGGTTATTATTTCCTTCCTGGGCATACATACTAGAGATTCTTTCAAAGGGATTCAACAGATCATCTTCCCTTCTGTAATACACAGCACCTTGGTTATGGGAGGCTGAGACTCCTTCACTTTAGTGGAACTCCCTGAGTTGGTGCACTCGTGCTGCCAGGACAGAAGTAGGCTTCCCATCCCACCTTCTCATGTCTTCCCCATGGTCATGCAGACAGAACACAGGTCAACCTGTGGGGTGCATCCTCTCTCCCTAGCTGGGGGATGTTGGGCTCTGACTTGGGGGCCTGTGACTTTCACAGGTGCCATATGGGAACTGTTCCTCCTCACCTCCTCCCTCATCTCCTCTTGGAGGCTCTTAATCCCAGCAGAGACATGGGCCTGCATTGGGCCATTGATCGCACTCTCATAGTTCCTCAGCTTATTGGCGACAGCACCCACTGTCTCTCAGTTGTTATCAGCATTAATTCTTGCAATAAAAGTGGTATATTGAGATGGCCCCAGGTTTGCCAGGTTCCACAACATCTGCCCTGTGCACCTGACCTTGTCAGGGTCATTGTCATGCTGTCCGTCCCTCCCAAAGAGTATCTCCAATACTGCCACTTCTCTCAGCTGCTGGATCCCTTCCTCAAGGGTCTTCCAGCACATTCTATGATGGTGCTCCTGCATTCTCTCTTTGTGGACAAACCTCTCTCTCACACTCATTAAAAGCCGCTCCAAAAGGGAAAGGGGTCCTGGCTCCCTTACAAATACCTGATCCACACCTGAGTACTGGGTTAAAGATCCCAAATTTCTTGCCTCAGTAACATCCAGTTGCACACCTGTATCCATAAGATACAGACCCAAAAGTAATCGAGTTGTAAAAGCCTCACTGCACCATCGTGCAATGTCTTTTTGCAGATTACAAAGATTTTCATAAGACTGGGACTCAGTGACAATCTCAACCTCTGGTTCTCCTGCTGTTTGTGGTGGCCCTCCTTGCTGATCCTTATTATCCAGGCGCTTTGTTTTCATCTTAAAATTTTTACTTTCTATAGGGGCAACTCCTGCTGGATGTGAGTGCCCTTACAGTTCAGTTGGAACCTGGACAGATGTAATGTTTGTAGATTCCACTGCAGCACCATCAGACTCTCCCTTTCTAGGGCAGGGGGAGGGTTTCTCACCAGCTGGGGAAAGGCACTCCTTCAGTATCTGGCCTATCTCCTTCACTAGAACCCCCATCCACTCTGGGTGGTTCCTTTCTGAGGTGGGCTGTGGGGCAGGGTCAGGCTCTGGAGCAGCATCCCTAGTCTCTGGGGTAGGTATCAGAGAGGTTATCCAAGCCAATATCCCCTTATCTCTGAATGTGAAATAGAATAGGTTGAACAGGCATATCAGCAACACAAGACACTGTATGATATTAGCATTTAGAGGAGATTGGAACCCTTCAAAAACTGGTGGGGTGGACCCAAAAAACTGGGTGAAGGTTTGGGAGAAAATTGCCCCTCCTGTCACTTCCTCACAGTAAGTACCATTACTAAAGTAACCCCAAAAACATACTGTTAGAGTGTGATAGCTCTGAATCCATGTACCTGTCTGCCAGAGGGAGTTAAAAATCCATGAATTCCTCACCTTATCAACCCACAAAATGAACTGGATAACAGCTACAGTAGCCTTAGTTATAGGACCCATGTTTAGATAAGGGGCTGCAAATGGGAGAGACATAGCTGTGACCATGTGCAACCCGAACCAGGGTAAGCTAGACCACATGGTGCCACCTAACACAAAAATTTAGGTCCCTCAAGAACTGCTATTCCTTTTCACCCTTTCCTCACAATGCCCTCAGGTGCCACCACTGGGCACCAAAATCTCTCCTGGTTTGAAAAAAGGACTAGGGAAAGCAGGGCCTTCCCTTGAAATGGAGAAAGTAAATCCTTCCATCTGAATTAGTATAATTTTTAAATTAAGCAGCTCTCAGGCAAAGATATGGGGATAGGAATAACAGTTCTTTACTAGTATGTATAACAAGGCAAACAAAACAACCACTATGGAATTCACAACACACAGAGCAGTAACCCAGTTCCAGTCCTTCTCGGCCTCAGGCACTTTTCCCCTGTGGTGCAGTTCCTGTCACAGTGTGCAGGGAGCTCTGGCAGATTCCCGGTGGACAGGGCAGATGCGACGATCCTCTTGCGCAGCTGCAGGGGGCTGGGGGTGATGGTGGCTGTGTCCCAGATGGGAAGGGGATGGGGGAGAGGCGGGACACTCGGCAAACAGCAAGCTGAAGCGGGAGGGCATCCAAGCAGGGGTGAGGGGCCAAAACAGAGAGGCAGCTCCCAGCTTTGGGATGGTGGGGGTGGGTAGCAACGACCTTTTCCTCCAAAGCCAAAAATGAGTGACAGCCAGCAACTGCCCCCACCCTCCTGGACCTGTTTCTAATCTCATGGTGTTCCCCCTTTCCCTCCTCTATCCTCCCTCCACCCTCCAAGAGAAACTCCCAAAAAAACAGGGAGGGCCCCCCTCCAGTGCTAGGACCTAACCATCAGTGCTTTTTAGCATGTTAATGGGGAAAAAATTCCAGAGGCAGAGAGGGAAGGAAAAACCAACCCCCAACAGATGCTTATCCAATTCTTCACTGATTTGAGGTTTATCAGCTGTTGCAGACACTGGGATGACTCTGCAATATTTTAGTGCTTGGTAATAATTTAATTTTGTTATAGGTAATAAACGAATCAAACCGAATTAAAAGGTTAAATTGGCAAATTTTATTTTCGCGACCAAAATACGGTCCTGCAAAGCTACCACCGGAAAGTACAACGCCGAGCCCGGGTTCGGAGTTGGGTGAACACACGATGTTACCCAGCCTCTATCGCACTGGGTGTCCCCTGGTGTTCACACCGCTGTTTTGGTTGAACCCCTTTTTATACTGTTTTTCATAGCCTGGAGCGAGACAGTCCTTTGTTTCTTTCAAATTCAGCTCTGGTGTCCACATAAGACAAAGTCCTTCCTGCTCTTTGACGAGATTTTGTGTCCGTTGTGTATTGCCTTTAGGTGGTGGACTTCATCCAGAGTCGGGGAATGCAGTCCTCCGGGGGGAGTGATGGGATTTTCGGGAAAGGCTTCACCTCCTTGAGTTTCCAGGTTTCCCCAGGAGATAGATGCTTATCGGTAGCAGTCCGACCTGTAGATATGTTAATTTACCTAGCTCTGAGGCAATCACTGCCTTTACTTTGTGGCTCGTTTTTTTTTTTTTTTATTTTATTTTGCAGACTTATTTTATATAAAACACAAATTACAACACGAATTACAATATGATATATATATATATATATATCACAATTTCACATGTGTTATTAATTATGTCTCTTATCGGAATTGTTTGGGACTGTTGTGTCAGAATTATCCCCGATTGCGGGTTTTGGTTTACTACATATATCGTTTTGTTTGATGTTCCCTTCATGTCCATGGCAAGAGTCATGCCTGCTGTTTTTAAAACAAAGAATCAGCTTCTAAATATTTATATATTTACATTTAAAAAATTGCAATATTTATACAAAAAAATTAAAATATTTTTCTGTAAGGCTCCTCAATTGAATGTACAATGACAAAGTCTAATTAATTCATTTACTTAAGGAGAAGGTATGCATGTATTTTTATCATCAACAAGTTCAAAGTAATCACCTGTTTATTCAGCCAAACATCAATTGCCTCCAAGAAAATGAGGCCCAGTGGGAAAAAAAACAAGCTAATCACCATGAAGCTTTCGTGGTCAGAACGAAAACAGAAATAGGACTGCCAAGACACAGCTGTGTCTGGAAATTTAGAGGCAAATTGCCAACAAAAGCCTTAGGGCATCATTATGGTATAATGTTCCTACCAACCTTCTTCAGTTATTCCCTGTTCCAGGATCCAAGAGCTCATTCAGTGATGTCAAAGATCAACATTCCCAGCTACAGACTAATTGGACTTTAAAACAATGGTCATTTATTTCCATTTCCCTAGAAGACATTGGACATTATTCTTTTGTTTTCTTATGCTGTGAAACCTTGTGTTAATGACATGATAGAATTTGCTGGTTTGTTGATTTAAATTGGTCTTTTATGTACATTATCCCATATCTAGTAGATAACCAGTGATAACCTCAATGAGATAACACCCTCCCAAGAGTGAGTTAAGTAACTTGCTTGTTCCCATGTGAAAACAATCTTAAGCATGAAAACAATTAACACAAAAAACTATTCTCATAAAAGAACCGTTTGCACCTGCAATAAACAAGAAATCTGTCTAATGAGAATCAGTGAACAAAATATATAAACTAACCAAGAAGAGAGAAATTTGATTGACAAGTAAAATATCTTTTACTAACCAATGGAGTAATTTGCAAGAAAACTATTAACCAAATAAGAGTTTCACACGAGGTCTGTAAAAACTGTAAAAAATAAGCTGTGTGAAGAAAGAATTGGGTTTTCCTGCATGAAGATAATCGAGTCATGGCTGTTTTATTACAGCAGTTGTAACTACTAAACTCTGAGCCTGTCATTAATAGTTCTCACCCAACAGCTCCTCAGGCATGAATGCTGCAGCTCCAGTGAGAAACCTCATCCCAAATTAGATGTATGCTGTCTTCTGCCACCCTGTTTGCAATGTGCCCTTGCAGATGGGTGTCACAGAGCGTTTTTACACTTTTAATAAAAAAGGAAAGGGCAGTTGCTGCAGTGCAAGCTGCTTGCAATAGGCGCTGCCTTGGAAAGCCGGCTCGGTACCATGGGCCCGCCCCGGGTGGATTTAACCCGGTCGGATTCCACCTGGGCTGCAGGCATGGGATTGGCCAAAGGAGCTGGGCAGCACCAAGACCTCAAGCAATGATATGCTCAGGCATGAGGATTTTAGACCCCTGATAAAAGGGAGCCTCCAGGAATAAACTGTCACTGTTGTGCACACAAGGTGAGCAGTGTGTCCTGTCTGTCTGCAGCTCTGCCTCCACCACGAGGTCTCCAGTCAAGCAGTTACAGAGTGGGACCCCTCCCAATGCAATTTGGGGGTCCCAGTCCCCTCTTTTCCCCCGCTCTTCCACCCCCTCCCCATTGCCCCCCAATCTACCACCCCTGTCCCACATGATTGGTTTTGGGGGTTCCAGGCCGCTTTTCCCTCAATTCAGGCACCATCTGGAAACTTTTTCCTGGGAAGAACCCCTGATTTCTGGGGGTTTTGGAGGGGGACAGCTCTGTCTGGCTTTCCCTTCCCTCTTCTGGCCTCTCAGCTGCCCCTGACACCCTGGGGGTGCTGGGATTTCCCTCCTGGGGACAAGGACGTTCATTCCCTTCCAGGAGCCCAATGCCCGGCTGGGGCTCCAGGGCAGGGGGTCCTTGAGCAGCTGCCCCAGAACCTCCGCCAGGGTCTCCCAGCGCAGCCGGAGCCGCTCGGCCTGGGGTCCCCAAAGCCCTCAGCAAGCCCCAAGTGCCTCCCAGGAACCCTCAACTCCCTCAAACCCAGCATCCCCCACAGCCCCTGCAAGTTCCCCCCATGGCACTGGCCGTGGCCATGTCCCCATGTGTCACTGGCCATGTCCCACCATGTCCCCACCCATGTCTCAGTTCAGTGTCTTTATTTTTACCCCAGTGTTGGATGTTTTAAAGGAATGAAGAGAAATCAAAAGCAAATCAAGGCCAAAGAAAAGCATTTCTGTGTTTATGCAAGCTGAGGATCCAAGTGGTTGGGTGGAAGAACCTTGTTTGGAGGGGTTTCCATCTCACTGTCTCCAAAATCTTGGTCTTTGCCCCAGTTCATCAGCACTTCGCTGCAGAAGGCACCCTTGGGCAACAGGAAATCAAAATCCAGGAATATCTGAGGTTGGATGTAGTGGTTTTGGTTTATTACTTTGAACTTTTTTTGTTGCAAGATAAGATTAGGAGGAAGGCAAAACACAGGTTTAACTTTAAATGGTATAAAGAGAAATTTTATTACTAGAAACTATAAGAAAAATAAATCTAGAATAAAACTTTACATTATTTTTTCATACTAAAAATGTACAAAAAAAGACCCAATTTACCACCTTTAAAATAACTTTTACAAATTTACTTGAAAGAGGAGACCTTTTTTTTAATCTATGAAGATTTCTTCCCAGGAAAGTTTTTGTTTGGTTTTCATATTAGAGGGATTGGCCACCTGGGAGAATGGAAATCTGATTACTATCTAAAAACCCTTTTTTCAAACTAACAATTTTCCTAATAACTTTTACTAAAGACTATATTAACTTATGAGGCAAACTTCAAGGATTATATCAGCTTAAGCAAAAACTTACTTTATTTTTGAGAACAGAGGTTATTTTCTTTTTTTTTTTTTTTGGGGGGGAACAGCCATGGCTTTTTTATTTTTTAAATTTAGGGGATCACAGCAATTTTAACATTTTCTTACTTTAATATTAATGCTTTTGTTTATATTTACAGTTAGAACAATCATATTCAGTTCACAATATTTTTATGTGTCATAGGGAAGTAAGAGATTTTTCCCCATAGTTTAAAAAAAAAGAGAAATTTTAGTTCACGAGTTTTCTTCTTTCTTTATATAGCATTTGACTTCTCTTTTTGTTTGACTTCTGTGTTTTTATATTGTTTCTGTGGGTATTATAATTTTGTGCTTTTCTGTTTGGTTGTTTTGGTTTTGGTTTTTTTTGGGTTTTTTTCTGGGTTTTTTGGTTTTTTTTTTGGTTTTTTTGTTTTGTTTTTTTAGGAGAGAGAATAAAGTATCTGTAAAGTTTTATTCTGGGCATTGAAAGAGTTAATACCTTACCCAGGCAGCAGAGGTTTTGTGATATTTTCCAGGTGGGGCTGTTGAGTAATTGACAATAAAGAGTCTTTCCAGGCCACGCTGGGGGCTGGGTGAGGACTGCAGAGTTTAGTCAGAGAAGCGCTGATGAGTTTCTGGTTTCATGGCTGTTCTCCGGCGCCCGCTGCGCTCAATTCCAGCCGCGGGCCGGGGGTTCTTCCTCCACCCTGCCCAGCAGACAAGGCTGTGGGGCCTTGCCAGAACGGGGCTCAGCTGTTTTTCCCCCAGGCCCGTGGGCAGCGGGGCGGGCCCGGCCGCCTGGAGCCGCTCCGGGGCGGGGCAGGGCAGGGTTCTGCCGAGCCGCAGCCGTGCCGGGGCAGGGATGTGAGCAACGGGCCTTGCCTTTCCTTTCCCTGGATATCGGGGTCCCTGGCTGGAAACGGGGCCCGGCAGCTTCCTGAGCTCTGAGTCAGAGCCCGCCTGCCCCTGCCCGGCCCGGGCAAAGTGGAGGGGCCTGGGCTGGTGTTACTGTGTGAGAGGCCAGAAGGGAAAGAGAACTGTCCCGAGGCTTTTTGTCTTTACGTGTGTGTTTCACAAAGAGGCATGAACTTGCTTATTGGTGAAACAATGTATCAATATTAAAAATCCAACACTGACTGATTCTTGTCAGATACAAGGGAGATTGCCCAGGTCTCGGCAGGTAAAAAATTACAGGAAATCTTTACAAACCACCACATTGGAAAAGACCTCCAAGACCATTCAGCATTCCTGGATACCACGAGAAGTTGGGATTGAACACAGATTTTCTGGAGTTAAAAGTCAACAAATCCACTCACCCCAAGGAATTCCCAATATCGGTTTGCGTCCCAAAGGACGTTCTGCCCCTGTGTTCATCCAGGTGCCCAGGAGACAGGATGATGCAGAGTCCCCCCAGCCAGGTGTCCTCCCAATATGGATCATCAGGACCAGGGATCACCAGGGCTCTGCCCAACAAGGTCACTGGGGATCATCCAACACCGATCCTCCCATGGGGGATGGAGCTGGAGCAGAGCACGAAGCTCTTCCCACACTCGGGGCACTCACAGGGCTTCCCTTAGTGGAGCCTCCGTTGGTGTCGGGTCAAGTGAGAGCTCTGTGAGAAGCTCTTCCCACACTCAGGACACTCGTAGGGCCTCTCCCCAGTGTGGATGCGCCGGTGTCTGGTGAGGGCGGAGTTCTCCTTGAATCCCTTCCCGCAGTCGGGGCAGCGGAAGGGCCTCTCCTCTCTGTGAATCCGCTCATGTCTGAGGCGACTGGAGCTGGTCTGAAACCTCTTATCACACACAGGACACTTGTAGGGCCTCTCCCCAGTGTGGATGAGCCGGTGCTTTCTCAGGTCGGACACCCACCCAAAGCTCTTCCCACATTCCAAGCAGGTGTAGGGCCGTTCCCCAGTATGGATCACCTGGTGCCGCATCAGGCTGGAGATGTCACTGAAGCTCTTCCCACATCTCCCACACTCGTAGGGCCATTCCCCAGTGTGGATCCTCTGGTGCCGGATCTGGTTGGAGCTCCACCTGAAACCCTTCCCACATTCCAAGCACTTGTGGGGCTTCTCCCCTCCATGAGGCTTCTCCACCAGCTCTGAGCTCTGCCTGCATTTCCAGCCGCCTTCCCGGCTCAGGGAGGGTCTTTCCTCCTCGCAGCTTCCTGGGCTGGGTTTGCAGCCCCTCCTCCTGAAGGATCTCTGGGGCTTTTCCTCCTCCTCCATCTGTCAAGGCCTTGGGAATGAAAAATCCTGGTTTGGGGAAAAGGCAAGAGGAGAGGGCATTGGGCTGGGGGTTCCTCCTTGCCCAAGTTCATCTCAGGAATACATTGGGCACCTTGTGTCTGTAAGAACCTCCAAAATACAAAGATTCAGCCCAAAAATCCTCCAAACATCACAACACAGATGAAAAACGCACCACACACAGATTTGGCCAAAAACCCCTCCAAAATATAAATATTCAGCCCCTGCATAAAACAAAACCACCAACATTTAACCCAATAAAGCTCAAAATCAGCAAGATTCACCCCTGTGAAAATCCTGGATCCCTCTCTCTGGTCACCTGCTGCATGTGATGGGGACAATGCTCCTGGGGCTGGGGAGAGGCTGCAGATACAGGGAGGGGTGGAACCTTATGCTCCTTCCTGTTTCTGCTCCTCCTCCTCCTCCTGTGTCCCTACTCTTCCTCACACTCCTCTTCCTCCTACTATTCCTCCTCCTCCTGCACAAGCCCAGCTTTTCCTCCCACGTGCATCGTTTGACCATTTGCATTGGAATTTTTTGTGTATATACGTGGGTGACTCTAAGTGACAGCAAAATTTGCGTATGGGGTTTTCAATGTGTTCCCTTTAGGATGGACTTTGCAAAACTGGAAGAGCTTTAAAGGTGACACTTTAACAGATAAAATGTTAATAGATATTGTTATTAAGAAAAAAAAGCAGATTGTGGGGGCCACATGAGTCAACCAATACCTGCTCTGAAAGAGAAGCAGGGGTTTCAGACAGCCAGGAAAGGAGATTTAGAAATGCAAATTAGCCCTGCTGAGGCAAAGTGTGGACAATGTACCAGGGTGTCCTTGCCTGGGGGAGGAATGGGTCTGATTCCCTCTGTCCCTCACCCCAAGCTCTGCCTGTTTGCACAGATGGAATTTGCACAGCAAAAGGCAGAGCCCATAGTGAGGATATCGGACTGCAATAGAAATTGGTTAAACTGCAAAAGGAAACAGCCAACAGAGAATGTTGTGAAAATTTAATTAAGAAATGTGGGGGGGCAATCATCCCTCTCCACACTCCAACATGTGCTGTCACTGTCTGTTATACAGGGTCTATTAGAGCACTGGGGTGTTTTTGCTAGTCTAGAGAAATCAGTTGGGAATCCACGTATCTGATGATTTAATTAGAGAAAAGTGGTGAATTGATGCAGCCCTGGCTGGAGGGAGTGCTCAAAAATGGGGAAAATGTGAACAGACACTATAAACAATCCCACAAATCCACAAACCAGCCCCTGGGAACCTTAATGAGTTCATATGAGGAGAAAGAAAATCCACCAATATTTTAAGCAGCATATTTAGATTAAAAACTGAATATTGTCATCATTATTGCGATTAGGATTATCATTCAGACTATTATCATTATTATTGTAGTTGTCACTGTTATTATTATTATTACTGCTGTTATTATGTACTAAAGAATAAAGAATGAACTAAAGAATATTTCAGTCCATGAAATAACAATTGGCCACCTTCATGCTGACCAACCCAGGGAAATGAAGACATTTCACCATGGGATAGGTTTAGATTACCTATCAACAGAAGGAGGAGGAGTTTGTGTAAAATTCAATGACTCAAACTGCTGTTTGCAAACAGATGATAACTGAAAAGTGGTAAAACAGCAAAGAAAACAAGAAAGTAGCTCATATACCAGTCCAAACAGAGAAAAGCTTGGAATGGGACATGTTTTCGGCATTCCTGGCGGACCATGGGTTAAATGAATGCTGTTCCTCCTCTGATGTTCTGCAGCAACTCTCATCTTTTTCCCATGCCCGACACCTTGCTGAGTGCAGCTCATTCAGCAGGTGAGCAAGGGGATGCAGGTGGCAGCCAGGCCTGATCCAGAAACGGCTACAAAAGGACTGGCAGTGAGGGCACTGAGAATAATCCCAAAACCAAAGAGAAATCAGGAAGAAAAAACAGAGTCAATGAGTGAATCTGTTTGGAGATAGGGCCAGGAACTTGTATTGAGAAAGCAAAGGAGAAATCTTTAGTTTCAGAAAATGTTACTAATTGACACGGACTGCTGCTGAGCCAAGATCCTGCTCAATTCCTGAATTTAGGGAAGGAGAAACACTTAACAGAGATGTCAAAATCGGATGTTATACTAAAGGAGGGGTGTATATTAAGAAGGACATGCAGCAGGCCGATCGAAAATCTGAAATTTCCAAGTAGCTTTCCTTTTTTCGGGAAAGGGAGAGGGAGATGGCCGGGAAACGAGGATAAAAAGGAGACTGCGTTTTAGAAACGGCGTGGGAAATGCCCATAGCCTGTCCCTTTGTTCACCATTTAAGTCACTTTTACAGGACTCCTCTGTGTCCTTTGGGCACACAAAACTCTGGCCACGTGAAGTTTTCCCGCACAGCCCCGGGGCCTCTCTCAAACATCCCTTGCTCCAGCTCGGGGCTCCAGGTGGGTCCCGGCTCCATCCCGACTCACCCCCAGCTCCCACCGCCCTCAGCTCCCGCTCACCCCGAGCTCCCGCCGGTTCAGGGCAGCAGCGGTTCCTTGGCCCGATGCCCGGGCCGGGCCCAGCGCCGGAGCCGCTCCTCAGGCGAGATTTCCGAGAAACGACGGAGCTGCGGAAAGGGAGGTGAGTCCGTGCCGAAGCGAAAATGGCGCCTTTGGCCCCGGGGCCGGGCTTGTTCCTTTTTTGCCCAATCAGCGCGATAGAACAAGGAGTGACGGCAGAATCAGCCAATCGCAGCGAGGGGCGGGCTGTGCACACGACCCTCCTGTCCACGCGCTCCCGCCATTATTTGGAAACCTCGCCTGAGGAGCGGCCCGCGGCGCTGAGCCCGGCCCGGGCTGAGGCCGAAGGAGCCGCTGCTGCCCTGAACCGCCGGGAGCTCGGGGTGAGCGGGAGCTGATGGCGCAGGGGGCTGGGGGTGAGGCCGGGATGGAGCAGGAGCCCACCTGCAGTCCTCTCAGGTGTCCGGGCTGGAGCAGGGGCGGCCTGAGAGAGGCCCCGAGCCCGTGGAAGCCCCTGCAGGGCCGTGGAAGTGGCTCTGGCGGG
>JAREIS010004265.1:0-12958 GCA_030060385.1 Muscicapa striata striata | reverse complement strand
TTGAGAACAGCTCTCTCAGAACTGTTAAAATTTGGAAACAGGAAAAGCAAACACATAACGAGAAAAATTATCTAGTTTTGTCATACTTTCGTATCTCAATTAGGAAAATTAATTAATCTCATTGAGAAGTGCCTAATTGAGCAGTACACCTTTTAAAACAAAACCTACGCTCTTTGTTGCCTTGGTTTGAAGATATGCCTCCCAGATAAATCCCCACTCAGTTAATATCCATTGCTCTGCAATGACAACTTGATGGGTGGGTACCCATCTACACGGAGCTGCAACTCAGCATGCAAGTGACAAATAATGAAAGAGTCTAAGTGCTGGATTTTGGCACAACATAAATGTAGCGTGGAGTTTGCATTGACAGTGCTGACAAAGCCTAGAAAATATCTAAATCAAGAGCTATAGTAAATATCAGGACAAAGTTCATTAGTTTGAGGGAATGAGTACAGGAAATACTAAGAAGAAAGGCAAACTCTGGTAGCAGATTAGAACTATGGGCACAATCTTAGTTTTAATTTTTAGTACTTCCCAAGTCTGGAGGGGAACTCTGCAGCAGCTTCTTATACATAACTGTGATATGTTCAACAGTGAGAGAAAACTCAGGTCACCATATGCACTATTCCATGAATTCTCATAATCAGATTAATCTGTAAATTGTATCAGTGCTCCACACAGAGCCCCAGAAAAGGTACAAGCTTTTATCACTGTAAAGGAGTAATGGATTTTCTGATGCAGACTTTGTGAGGCATTCCTTGGAAGTTTCTTCCTCTTGCCTTCTGAAAATGAAAGTATTTCCAAGCAAAATTAGGAATAAACTTATATTTGTTGAATAATATTATAATTCTCTATGAAAACCCTGAAAAGAGAATTCAAGTTATGAGCATAATTTTTTCATTACTCAGTAGTTAATATTTTGACTGTAGTAGAAATAGGTTATTTTTTACTATTGCTAATTAACATCACATTTGCTTCCCAGAGCAATTCAATATTATTAAATTATTATTTTGTATGATCTGGCACATTATATATATATATGTTTATATATGTGTGTATACATATATGTATGTATACATATATACACACACATATCTAAAAATCCTTTCCTAGAAATAGTTTTCAAATAAAAAGAATTCTAAGGATATCCTGTGTCCTTGCAGTATAAGTGAAGGGGTATGTTTTGAAATTTTTGAAGCTACCTAAGATAAAACTTAGATACAGGTATATAGGTACCTAGAAGCAATATATCTAAAGGTATTGATTTGTTGGGGTGTCTTTTCAACAAAAAGAATTAAATTGCATGCATTAAGATTGCATTCATTTTAATGTCCTAAATAGAGTTTTAAAAATAATTTAAAATTATATTTAAAGTAAAATTTAAAACTCTTAACTTGTCCCTTAAGAAGGCTGACACTAAATCTGATAAATCTGAGCGAGCACTCTAAATAAAGGCTTTCAAAATGAAGCACTAAAGTAGTTGTAATATACCACAGGATAAATGGAGTTTAAAATTTGTTCTCAAGTTTGCTGTTATGTTTCTAGGTATGATATTGTCTTCAACACACCAAATGGAGTTTCTAGAGTAGAATATATGTTGAAAAGAAATCTTTTTACAGTTGTGCGTATATGAAGAAAACGGAGCCTAAGCACAAATCTGGAAATCTGAGCCTCCTTCCCACTATGCATCAAAAGTGTTTCTATCAGGTGCTCAGCAGTCTTTCTGTGGCTCTCCTGTGATGTTATTCACGCATCCAAAACCCGCAATAGAGATTCATATGCAACTTTGCAGAGTATGGAAATTTATTTCAGGTGACACAGTAAAAGACATAAGAAGAATATTCTTAAAATGGATGAATCATATCCATTTCTTTAGTACATATTCCTACTACTCAGATAGAAAAGTGTTGATACTGAGTGGAACTATTCTCTATTCTATTCAGAAATTATATATTAGTCAGCTAATATTATTGAAATGATCAATGTAAGTCAAAATATAGATGTAGGGTGGTTCTTAAAAACTACAAAGATGGAACTCCTTTGTTTTTTTGTATACATAGAAAAGGAAGACAGAATTTGGTTTCTAGAGGGTCTCAAAATACATTTGTAACTTCAATTTTATGAATAATGAAACATGCTAAACAATTTCACAGCAGTTCTACCTGGTCAGATTGCACAGCGCTGAAGTGGTTTAGTGTTCTGATTTCCCATCAGTCACATTTATTCAATCATGGAATAATCACCAGGCCTCTGGACACTGTTGAGATTATTCATGAGAGACTGCTGTGCTTAAGAAAAATTGTTGAATGATGAAAGCAATTGCTGAAAAAGTCTTTGCTTGGTCCTAACTTCATTCATTTTTAAATGAGTACTTTTGTTTCTCTGGAGAAAAAAAAAGGCAAGAAGCATAACTAGAGTGCCAGCATAATACAGGCTGTTCTGGCAGGCTCTGCTGCTTCTCTGACTGTAGGGCTATATGATGTGTTTATTAAAGTTTTGATTTCATCAGAATTAGTAAGTTTTGTCTGTTTTTCTTACAGTGATATTAACTTGTAGGTAACTTACCTCTTTGAGACACTGTAGGAATAAATCAAGAGACATTTAGAAAGTCTTCTTCTCAAAGATTTTGCCACTGACTGAAACTCTAGACAGAAAATGAAGACTTAATTTCTGAAACTGCATTTTAGGGGAAAAAAAAACTGAAAAGCAAAGTATGAAAGTATAGAATTTCCCAGAAACCCATCTGTCTATTGTCTACTCTGTGTTAGGACAATCCCTCTCTGAGAAAACTGTCCCCTCTATAGTGGCTTCTAAATGTTTTTGATGCTGTTTCCTGATGTTTATAGGGAACAGCTTCCCCAAATTTTGCTTGGATAAACAAGAACACAAGATCGGAACCATAGTCATAGACTAATATTTTCTTAATGTTGTTTGGTGATGAAATCCTGCTGTCTCAGTTTTCCTGGATCTTTTATGAGGGAGGCATTTTTCATAATAAAATCCAGTTATTCTTTGGAATAGGACTGTACAAAACTAATGTAAAAATTTAAGTTCTTTCCCCTTTTTTGATGATTCTCTAAGTTCACAGTCTTCTTGGGCTGTCTATTCAATATGTTCCTTAAGAGACCTAGGTAGGTACAATTTTTCCAAAGATGCTGAAACACCTTGCAAATTTGTAAGCAAAGGAAACCACTCATCATGTGATAAATAAATCAATAAAGTTTGTTCACTGAAAACAAAGGAACAAGGCCCAGCTGTGGTCAAACAGGAAATTGCTCTAACTAGAAATTGCTCTGCTTAACGATGTTTAAGTTTCAGGAAGCCGATGAGTATTACCTAATAAGAGAAAAAAAAAAAAAAAAAAAAAAAAAAAAAAGGAACACAAAAGACAAAAGAGACGTGCGAGGAAGACTATTAACCCTTCATCAAGCGACCACCGGGAGGCAGAAGAAGACCCCTATCAACAGGGGACACATGCACAGAGGATGGCACGTACACAGGAAGAGATACTGTATAAAGGAAGACTGAAATTCAGACCCGGTGCGAGCCTTGGCGGAGCGGAGACTCCCCGGCCGCCCAGCGCTGCATTTGCCTGTTTGTTCGCTTGCTTAATTGAATAAATTCTCGATTGAATTAGACACAAAATTGGTCTCGTGTCTCTATCTATAACAAGAGTGAATCATGGGAAAAGAAAATAAGAATCAATTGTTTGAGACAAATGACTTATGAAAAGGAAAAAGCAAGATTTTTATATATTAGCAATGCAATGGTTGGCTCTCATCTTAAAAGGATGAATTTTGTGTGTATGTTAAGATAAATTCTGTGGATGTATAATGATGTAAATGTAATATATCCTCCTACAGTCCTCTTTCCCCACTTGTTCCTACACCTGACCTGCAGCCAAGCTGTAAGAAAGTGTCTCCAGCCATGGACAGCAGAGAAGGAGTTCACTGACAAGACTTTGGGAGGGTCCGGGGGCATAAAAGGCAGAACATCCATTCTGTAGGTGAGCACGTGGGGGTTTAATCCTGTGGTCTGTGCGCTGATTTTTAACCTTATTTAGTATTTTGTAGTATTTTTATGCTAAGGTGTAAGAAACTTTTGAAATTTAAAAAAAGTGAGCACCGTTTCCGACAACCTGCGCTGCCGGGGTAGGAGGTGCAGCTGGAAGGAGGGAGGGGTGGGGGAAGGTGGTTTTAAGGGTCTTGATTTACTTTTCATTATCTTGCTCTGTGTTTTTTGGAGTTTTCTGCCTGAAATCTCTCTCGTGCCAGGAGAACTTTATATTTTCAGGGCAATCCCGCCTCGGGCCCGGGCCCGTTCCAGGGCTGTTCCTCATCTCCGGCTTTCCCCTCAAACAGCTCGGGGGACCCTGAGAACGCGGGCCGAGGCTGCTGAGCCGCCTGCAGAGCCCGCCCCTCGCTGCCATTGGCTGATTCTGCCGTCACTCCTCGTTCACGTGCGCTGATTGGGCAGAGCGGGGACAAGCCCGGCCCCGGGGCCAAAGGCGCCATTTCGTGGGAGCGGTTGTGCGGGTCCGGAAGTGATGGCAGCGGCGGAGCTCGGAGGCGGCCCCAGCGCAGGTGGGAGCCGCGCTCGGTTCTGCGGGGGCTCGGGGCTCGCTGCGGGCGGGGGGCGGCAGGGGGCTCTGGCGGGTTCGTTATGCCGTGCCCGGCCCGTGTTCCTCCTGGGCAGAAGCCGCTGCCGGAGCAGCGCTGGCTCGTCCCGGTTCCTGTGGGTAGCACAGAGGTGGCTGCCCTGTGCCCGGGGCTCTGCGTTAGTGCCGCCCGCGAGCCTTTGCTGCGCCAGGAGTGCCTTGGCGGCGGTACCGGAATCGGGCTTTTGCCGGTTTTGTCCAATCAGCGTCCGAGATCGAGGAGTGACGGCAGAATCAGCCAATCGCAGCGAGGGACGGGCTCTAAGACGTCACGGACTTTCCTCCCATTCCTGAGCTCCGCCATTTCTCGCAAACCTCGCTGCGGAGGGGTTTCGGCGCTGGGCTCGGCTCGGCCCGGGCATCGGGCCAAGGAACCGCTGCTGCCCTGAACCGGCGGGAGCTCGGGGTGAGCGGGAGCTGAGGGCGGTGGGAGCTGGGGGTGAGTCCGGGATGGAGCCGGGACCCACCTATAGCCCCGGTAGGAGCCCGGACCGGGCAAGGGATGTTTGAGAGAGACCCCGGGGCTGTGCGCGAAAATTCACGTTTTCAGGGGTTTGTGTGCACAGAGAAGACAGAGGCGTCCTGTAAAAGTGACTTTATTGGTGAACGAAGGGAGAGGCTTTGGGCATTTGCCATGCGGTCTCTAAAACGCATCCTAGTTTTTATCCTCATTTTGCCAGCTGCATCTTCTTCTCCCTTTCCCCACTGGTTCAGGTACTTGGAAGGTTCAGACTTCCCAGCCCTCCTGCAGCATGTCCTCCTTAATATGCACCCCTCCTTTAGTATAACATCCGATATTCCCGGCTCTGTTAAGTGTTTCTCCTTCTCGAAGTTCAGGAATTGAGCAGGATCGTGGCTCAGCAGCAGTCTGTGCCAATTAATAACATTTTATAAAAATGAAGGTATCTCCCACTGCATCCTCATGTACAAGTTCCTGCCCCTATTTCCCAGCAGATTCACTCATTGACTCTGTTTTTTCTTCCTGGTTCCTCTTTGATTTTGGGATTATTCTCAGTGCCCTCACTCCCTGTCCTTTTGTAGCCGTTTCTGGATCAGGCCTGGCTGCCACCTGCATCCCCTTGCTCACCTGCTGAATGAGCTGCACTCAGCAAGGTGTCATGAATGGGAAAAAGATGAGAGTTGCTGCAGCACATCAGAGGAGGAACAGCATTCGTTTAACCCATGGTCTGCCAGGAACCACGAAAAGGTGTCCCATTCCCATCCTTTCTACATTTGGACTGGTACATGATCTACTTTCTTACTTCCTTTATCACCTGTTTCACCACTTTTCAGTTATCATCTATTTGGAAACAGCTGTATGAGTCATTTAATTTTCCACACACTACTCCTCCTTCTGTTAATAGGTAATCTGATCCCATTCTGTGGTGAAATGTCTTCTTCTTCATTTCCCTGGGTTGGTCAGCAGGAAGGTCAGGAGCTGGAGGTGGCCAATTGCTATTTCGAGGACTGATAATATATTCTTTAGTACATAATAATAATAGCAGTAATAATAATAATAACAACAACTACAACAACAATAATAATTATAGTATGAGTATTAATAATTATAGTAATAATGATAATAATATTTAGTTTTTAATCTAATTATGGTACTCAAAGTATTGGTGAATTTTCTTTCTCCTCATATGAATTCGTTTAGCTTCCCAGGGGTTGGTCCGTGGATTTGGATTTTTTTCTGGGGTCTGTTCATCTTTTCCACATTTTTGAGCACTCCCTCCAGCCAGAGCTGCATCAATTGACCACTTTTCTCTAATTAAATCATCAGGTACTTGGATTCCCAACTGATTTCTCTGGACTAGCAAAAACACCCCAGTGCTCTAATACACCCTGTATAACCTAGACAGTGACAGCACATGTTGGAGTGGGGAGAGGGAAGATTCCCCCACACTTTTAAAAGTAAAGTTTCCACAACATTCTCCATTTGCTGTTTCCCTTTGCAGCTTAACCAATTTCTGTTGCAGTCAGATATCCTCACTATGGGCTCTGCCTTTAGCTGTGCAAATTCCATCTGTGCAAGCAGGCAGAGCTTGGGGTGAGGGCCAGAGGGAATCAGCCCAATTCCTAGCCCAGGCAAGAATACACTGGTACATTGTCCACACTTTGCCCCAGCAGTGTTAATTTTCATTTCTAAAGCTCCTCTCCTGGCTGTCTGGAACCCCTGCTTCTCTTCCAGAGCAGCCATTGGATGATTCATATGTGGCCCCCCCACAATCTGTTTTTTTTCCTTAATAACAATATTCTGTTAACATTTTATCTGTTAAAGTGTCACCTTTAAAGCTCTTCCAGTTTTGCAAAATCCATCCTAAAGGGGAACACGTATATGCACAAAAAAATTCAAATGCAAATGGTCAAACGATGCACGTGGGAGGACAAGTTGGGATTGTGTAGGAGAAGGAGGAATAGTAGGAGGAAGAGGAATGTGAGGAAGAGTAGGGACACAGGAGGAGGAGGAGCAGAAACAGGAAGGAGCACAAGGTTCCAGCCCTCCCTGTATCTGCAGCCTCTCCCCAGCCCCAGGAGCATTGTCCCCATGACATGCAGCAGGTGATCAGAGAGAGGGATCCAGGATTTTCACAGGGGTGAATCTTGCTGTTTGGGAGATTTATTGGGCTAAATGTTGGTGGGTTTCTTTTTCTGGGGGGCGGGGCTGAATCTTTATGTTTTGGAGGGGGTTTTGGCCAAATCTTGCTGTTTGGGTTTTTTTTTTTTTTTTTTTTTCTTTGTCTTTACGTTTGGAGGATTTTTGGGCTGAATCTTGGTGTTTTGGAGGCTCTTACAGACACAAGATGCCCAACAGCTTCCTGAGTTGAACTTGGGCAAGGAGGAGCCCCCAGCCAAAGGCCCTGTCCTCTTCTTTTTTTCCCAAACCAAGATTTTTCATTCCCAAGGCCTTGACAGATGGAGGAGGAGGAAAAGCCCCAGAGATCCCTCATGGGAGGGGCTGCAAACCCAGCCCAGGGAGCTGCGAGGAGGAAAGACCCTCCCTGAGCCGGGAAGGCGGCCGGAGATGCAGGCAGAGCTCAGAGCTGGTGGAGAAGCCTCATGGAGGGGAGAAGCCCCACAAGTGCTTGGAATGTGGGAAGAGTTTCAGGTGGAGCTGCCAGCTGATCCAGCACCAGAGGATCCACACTGGGGAAAAGCCCTATGAGTGTGGAAAATGTGGGAAGAGCTTCAGTGACATCTCCATCCTGTTGCAGCACCAGGTGTCCACACAGGGGAGCGGCCCTACACCTGCTTGGAATGTGGGAAGTGCTTTGGGTGGAGCTCCAACCTGAGAAAACACCGTCGCATCCACACTGGGGAGAGGCCCTACAAGTGTCCTGTGTGTGGGAAGAAGTTTAAGACCAGCTCCGATCTTCTCGTACATGAGCGGATTCACAGAGAGGAGAGGCCCTTCCGCTGCCCCGACTGCGGGAGGAGATTCAAGCGCAACGACACCCTCACTGTCCACCGGCGCATCCACACTGGGGAGAGGCCCTACGAGTGTCCTGAGTGTGGGAAGAGCTTCTCACAGAGCTCTCAACTGATCCAACACCAACAGAGGCACCACTAAGGGAAGCCCTGTGAGTGCCCCGAGTGTGGGAAGAGCTTCGTGCTCTGCTCCAGCTCCATCCCCCATGGGAGGATCGGTGTTGGATGATCCATAGTGAACCCTGTTGGGCAGAGCCCTGGTGATTCGTGGTCCTTGTAATCCCTGTTGGGTGGGGGGAGGGTGTTGCAGAGATTTCTCCCTGTTCTTCTTGTCCTGGTGTGATTTGGTTGGTAATAAATTCCCTCCCTGTGCCCAGGCTGGGTCTGTTGTTCCTGTTTTGCTGTTTGGTGAGGATCTCTCCCCACCCTAATCTGACCCAGGAGCTCTTGGTTAAATTTTCTCTTCCCTGTACAGTTGGAGGGGCAGGGCCAGAGTGGCTTCGGTGGGTGCCTGCCATTGGGCCAGTGTCACCCAGGCCATGGGCACCCCTGAGATCCCAGTGTGGTGATGCATTCCCCCACTTCTAGAGAAAGTGCCGACCAAAACTGTGGCTGGGATGAAACATTGTTATGATTGGAGCCCACTCTCTTGTGACCCCATTAACAGAAATCCCAAAGGAGACCTTTGATCTCTCCTGTGCCACCGTGGGCTGTGACCAGCAGTGTCCCTCTGAGGGGCTCTCAGAGCCAGCAAACCCTGGGCTTTGCTGTGCCTGGAGGATCGCCGGAACACGACGTGTCCTGGGCCCATCCCCTCACTCCTCAAGGCCCGATCCTTCGGCCAGTGGGAGATGCAAAAACATCTGAAGGGAGGATTTCACTGGGCTCTGAGGGGAATTTTTCACAGGTACCTTGCTTGCACTGACTTTTCCTGTCTGTGTCTGTGTCCCTGCACATATGCTATAGTAAATCTGGGAGAAATACAGCTTTCCTAGATGTGGGAGTACCTTGGATGTCTAAATTAAGCCTATAAGCAAAGTTTAGTTATAGTTATGAACTTCCTTAAATGCTACTAAGTGTTGTTCTTTTGCTAAGTTGTTAAATCTAAGTCATAAGCTAAGTGTAGTTTTTCTATTAATTTTCTCAGGAACTCTTGGAAGTTATAGCTATAAGTCAGGTTAAATGCTGTTAAGTGTTATTCCACTGTTGAATTCTTAAGGTTAAGTTAGGTGTGAGTTCAGTGTTGTTCCTCTGTTGACTTTCTAGGCCTAAGGTATTAGTTAAGTTACAAATTAAGGTAGAAGTTAAAGTGCTCTTCAATGTTGTTAAGTTTTTAGGCCATGTTCCTTTTAATCCTTCCCCAAACTGTCTTTTGTCCCATGCACCTCAACACAGCACGCAGCCACCCACACTGCCCTAGAGAGTTCTCAGTTCATTTCTGTTTTGGTTGCCTGGATTTTGTTTGGTTTTGTTGTTGCTTGTTTTCCCTTGTTGTGCCTTAGCTGTCCTGTAGGCAGTAGAGTGAATCTTGCCAATAACATTTGTGTGTTTTGTCGCTTAATATTAAATCTGACTTTTGCTCATGCCCTTGCCACTGATTTTTAAGCGATCTCAAACACTCTCATTCATGACAGCACCACAATGTCCCGCATCACCGAGGGCCCTGACACACACCCGTGTCACCAAGGGCCACACCCGGCACCCAACAGCAGAGGGACAGCCTGGAAGCGGCACGGAGCAGCCCCGGACTCGTGGCCTTGTAGCCCCTGCCGTGCCCAGAGCCCCGGGAGGCTTTGGCCACGGTGCCAGCGACAGCCCCAGCCCCGCCCTGCAGAGCCCTGGGGCTGCAGCCCGGGCTGGCCGGGGCAGCAGGAATTGGCCGGCCGGACGTGCCAGGGCCTTGTGGGCAGTGGCTCCGTGTCCCGCGGGAGGCCGGGGACGAGGGGTGTCCCTCAGGGCTGTGCCTGGGCCCCAGGGCTCGTCACTGCCTCGCTCAGGGACACCCAGGGGCACCGAGAGCAGCCTGGGCGCCTTTGCAGGGCACGGGGAGCTGAGCGGGGCAGGGGCACCACGGAAACACCGAGTGCCTGCCCGGGGCAGAGCCGGGAAAAGCCCGGCTGGAAAGGCGGGAGAGGCTGCTCAGAGCTGGCCCGGGGACTTGGGCACCTGGGAGACAGAGCCCGGCCCTGAGCTGACACTGAGCCAAATACCTGAGAAATTACAGCTGGTTTTACTAGACACACTTCATTATTTTGTATTTTCTCAACCTGACTTTTTATCAGGGAACATTTTCAATGTTCATTTTACTTTATTTTTTGCCCTTTAGAAAGAGATCTCCCGTATTTTTGTAATGTGCGAGGAGGGATGGGCTGGGAAAGGTTGTGGGTAATGGAGTTTTTATTCAATATATTTTCAAATCTGAGATGTGACAAGTCCAGACTTTGACTCCAGCAGCAGTGCCTGGTTCCAGACTGCTCTGCTTTTCACAGTGAGATCTCAGTTCATTCAAATCCAGCAGTCAAAGCCCTTGAAACATGGAAAAGCTGTGAATCAGGTTAAAGCCTTTGGAGGGTTTGCTCTGTCCCTACATTCCACATCTCCCCTGGTGTCCGTTCAGCCTCTCCACTCCTGTCCTACGTGCACATTGCTGGATCCAGAGTTCAGTACCTGCTTTTATAGATGGATAGATACATGTGATTATTGTATACACGATTCTCTTGGAGTGAGTTACTGTGATGGTACATTCCATGATCCTCTGCTTTGTGCCCAAGGAATGGTTTTGTATCTAAACCCCTGGAGCCCAGGACAGGATGTGTGTGGGGCCGGGGCAGGGAGAGGCTCCTTGTTCTCTGTGCGGGCGTTTTGAAGCCTCGCTGCTCGGGTTTTCCGGCTCTCTCTGTGCACCGTGGGTTTTGGCTCGGATCAAAACCCCTGGTCCAAGCCTGGACAGTCTGACCGGTGGCTTCCTGGGAAATGGCTCTGGCAACTTTTATGGAGACAGAATGCTTTGATCCGATTGTTCGGAAGAAGAACTTTAATGAGGTGAAAACAACAAACAGGAATGCGTGCACTGTACTAGGAACAACTGGAAAAAGCAGGGTCCAGGGTAGAGCAGGGATATTTATACACTTGGGTGCAGGGAGGGATTAAGGCAGGGTCTGAGGGAGAGATCCAATGGGAAAGAGCGATTAACAATGTTATAATTTCTGCAGTGAAAAGTAACCAATAGTAACAAAGAGAACTGAGAACTTTCTAGTAACAATCTACATAACTGAGCAGGGGGATCTTGGGAGTGAGCCTTTTGCTCCCCATGACTACTGAACAACCTTTTAGCTCAGATAGGCAGTTTTTTTTCTCTTTTCTTCTGTCGGAGAGGCTGCAGTTGCAAGCCTTTGTAGTCCCTGGAGATAAACTGAGCAGCTGCTCTGTCCCAGCCCGGGAGCTCCGCGCCGGCAGTAGCAGAGCGGTGCTGCTGCAGCCCAAAGCCGCTGTGAGCCGGGCTGAGCCGGGGAGAGAAAACAGCCCGAGGCTTCAGCCCCGCTGCTTCGCCTGCCGGGACGTGCCCGCAGAGCCCGGCTGGGGAGGAGCTCAAGGCTGGACAGCCCCGGGCTTTCATCTCCTTCAGGATAGCCCCTGGGTGGTTTTTCCCTGGGAAGAAACCAGTGCCACCTGTACCGTGTGTGTGTGAGTGGGGATTTCTCTGGCATTTTGGGTCTTTTGTCCCAGGTGTGTGTGTGGGGTAAGGTCTGACAATTTAATATCTAAAAGTTATTTCCTTTTATTTTTTCTTGCCTTGTGGGCTTACTGTTTTTTAATAAACTGTTGGGCGTTTTTTCATGTTCATCTATTAATATTAATTTCCATTGGTGGAAAGGGATAATTGGAACCCTGCAGAGGAGACAACACTCACTCCAGAGTGCCCTCTTTAAAATCCTCTCTCAAACTAAGATACCCATCCCTGTGGCCTCCTGCCCCCTCATCCCAAGTGACTCTCAGTGGCTCTCCCAGGTCCATCCCAGTCTCTCCCAGTGTCCTCACAGTCCCTCCCAGTGTCACCAGAGTCCCTTCCAATTCCTCTCAGTCCACAGCCATTCCATTCCCAGAGTCCACAACTCCAGACCCCCACCCTCTCTCCCAGTGACCCCTCCAGTCCCTCCCAGTCCATTCCAAGTCCTTTTCAGTCCAATCCAAAACCTCCACCCTCTCTCCCATTGCCCCAATCCACTCCACTCTCTCCCAGTGTTCCCCCTCTCTCCAATTTCATTCTTAGTCCTTCTCAGTGCCACACCAGCCCTCCCCATCTCTTCCAGTTCCCCCAGCTGATCCCAGTGTGTCCCCATTCTCTCCCAGTGCCCCCAGTGTGTCCATCTCACTGTGGCCCTCGAGCTCCCAGCCCAGCCCTGGCTGCCTGCTCTGCTCTGTGATGGATTTCTACCCTGCCCAGATCCAGCTGAGGTGGTTCCAGGGCCAGCAGGAGCTCTCAGGGCATGTGGTGGCCACTGACCTGGTCCCCATGGGAACTGGATTTCTACCAGCTCCTGGTGCTGCTGGAAATGCTCCCCAGTGCAGGGTCACCTCCAGCTGCCAGGTGGAGCACATCAGCCTGGAGCACCCCCTGAGCTGGCACTGGGGCACAGCCTGGACCCCACAGTGCAGGGGGAGTGGGGGAGGCACTGGGGGGGGCTGGGAGAGGGATGGGATGTGCTGGGAGTAACTGGGAGGGAGTTTGAGATAGCCTGGTTTAAATTGGGAAGAGGGCTCAGAGGTCTAGAATGGCTGAGAAGGGTTTGAAAAATGCTCGAGAGGGTGGGATGGGGTTCTGTGGATCCTGGTGGGCAGTGGGAGAGAGTTTGGGGTGTTGGGTGTAAC
>JAREIS010004256.1:0-15917 GCA_030060385.1 Muscicapa striata striata | reverse complement strand
AGGAAGTACTTCCAAAGGGGCCACCGTGAGCCGTCCGGTGGGGTGCCTCCCCAAAGGAGCACTCCCTCCAGGCTTCTCGATCTGAGTCACGGCACCAAATTGTTATAGATTGTCAACTCTCAGTCCAATTTGAGTTGAAAAGCCAAACAGAATTTATTGATATTTGAGCAAGCAATAACAGGGAAAAACAGCGCTGGGTGCAGCTGGGGGGGTTTCCGCCAACAGCCCACACCGTGAGCTCAACCCCCAGTCTTTTATTATCTCATGCTTCCTGTGTACATAGATCTTGTGGTAGTACTCTGCATCATTGCCGTTTGTTGCTAGGGGGTCGTATTCTACCTTTTGGTGGTCGTATGATGGAGGATGATCCTCTTCCTCTACTGTCGTGGTTAACACCTATAAACAAAACCTCTCCCCCTTTGGTTGAATACTGCTGCTGCTGCATAATTCTTCTAGCAAGCTACAGACTTGTGGTTTCCTGTTATTTGCACAAAGAGGTTTTAACGTAACTGTTACAATCTGGCATAATGCCACTCCTTGGTCAATACTGAGGAACAAACAACTTATACAAGTATATCTATTACACTCGTCCCTGTGCCCATTCCTGTCCCCATGCCCATGCCCATTCCTGATCCCGTGCCCGTGCCTGTGCCCATTCCTGTCCCCGTGCCCGTGCCTGTTCCCATTCCTGTCCCCAGAGCCAGCGCTCAGAGCTGCCCAACCCTCTCCGGGAGCAGCAGCTCGTTCCGTGCTCGGAGCGCTGCGCGTCCCTGCCGCCGTCTTGGAGGCTCTTGGCCGCAGCCACCGCGTGGGCGACTTGGTCTATCTTGTGCCCTGTGCCTGTCCTCGTCCCGTTCATTTTCTTGTCCCTCATTCCCTTCCCCACACGGAGGCAAGCAGCGCGCCGGGTGCTTCCTGCTGCTCGATTGCCCCCAGCAGGGCCATGGCGTGGCGCGCCCTGCAGAAGAGACTCAGGGCGCTCTTCAGCAGTAGGCGACAGCAGTCGCCATCCAGTAGCCCGTCTGGGCAGTTCTGTGCCACCGCTACCGGTGCCGCCGAGCTCAGTGAGAAGGTCCAGGGCAGGCTGCACCGCGCGGCTGCCCGCGGCGACCTGGCCTGGCTGAGACGGTGGCGCTGGTGTGACAGGAGAGTCGGCATCGACCCGCCAGACCAGCAGAGACGGTCAGTTCTGTGGGCCACGGAGGGGACACCTTGGCTGCTTCTGGCTGGCGCTGCTGCGGCATTTTCTAAGCCGAGCTCCACTAGTCCTCGGCAGGACTAGTCGACTAGCCTCATAGTCGAGGCTGCACTGGGGAGGCAGTGGGACCAGAGATGTCCTGAGGTCCCTTCTAGGCTGCATTCTCCAAGCTTACATGTACTTGGCTTTCCTTTCACTGCGCTTATAGGAAAGGGGGAAAGAGTTGATTTGGGAGCAATCAGGGAAAAAACTATGCCAAACTGGACATGTTTCCTATCAAATTTTAGATGCTTTAGGACTGCTCTTGTGGTTACTACAAGCCATGAGGCTGATATGGAGGAAGACAAACTGCGCTTGCAGGAGGAGTTGGAGAAGGTTAAAGTGGAGGTATGGAAAGCCTGTCCCAACAAAAATAAATCATGGGGTGCTTGTTGCTTTGCTGTTCATCATGAAAACGGACAAAGGAGTATTCTGGGAGACAGAAGGAGAGAGACCTAAGGAAGTAGTGGTTATATTGGGCTTTAATCTACCTCTGTCCCTTCTGCCTCTGCTCCCCCCACCATGCTGAGGTAGAGTTGCCTCTCCTCAGGGTTTCCCCACTTCATGGTCAGTGATTCCTCTCTCTGCTCTACATTTGAGGTCTTCCTGGTTTAAGAACACTCCCCAAGCAGCCCGCTGTGATTCCCAACTCCAGAGCAGGTCTGACGGTGCAGTTCACCTGGGAGCCTTTCTGAAATGGTGCTCACTGGGATGGAACTGCTGCTGTCCCTCATGGCCCCACCACACTGAGGCAAAGCTGCCATTTCTCAGGGATCCACCGCTTCCCTCTCAGTGGGAGCTGGCACCTCTCTCAGTGCTGCATTTGTTGTCTCTGCCACTTGAGAAAACTCCCCATGCTCCCCTGGCAGCTGTGCTCCAGAGCAGATCCACTGGAGCAGTTTTCCTCTGACACTTCCAAGACTCCTTCCTTCTTCAGGAATAAAAGCATGTCAGTTCATGCTTTCATGCAGTAGCAAATAAAGTGAATACAAAGAGCATCATCACAGGTCCCTAGAAGGCTTGGAGCAGCAGTGTCAGTGCTTAGAACCAGGCTCTAGGAAATCTGTGGAGTGGTGGGAGAGGCTGCTGTAGAAGTGTGGAGACCCAGAAAGGCATTCCCAATTAAGGAAAATGAGAGGCCTCTCTGAGCTGTCTTCTCTGATAGCAGATCTTGTTTTATCTGGCCAAAGCAAGCCCTGTTCTGTTTTCTAGCCAGCCCGGTGCCCTCTCCCTGTCCGTCAGCCTTTCAGTCACTCCCGCCTCGTTTCCCTGTCCCCTGGTAATTTGTACCTAAAGTTTTCCCTGCCCTGCTCATCCCATGGAACAAACCTGAGCCCCCACACAAGTCCCATCTCCTTTGTTCCCTGAACTCTGGACAGTGCACATGTGTAGCTGAAATAAACATCTCTGTAAAACCCTTGCAAAGGCCTTTCCTGCTCCTTTACATGCTATCACCCCAAGCAACAACTAGATGCAACATAGAAGAATAGGAAGTAACACAGCTTGTGTTCATTTGCTAGTAGAAACAAGGCTCTGAAGATACTTGAGATGATTACAGTTCCTTGGTCAAAGGGTATGGGCAGGTATATGCAGCACGTGAATCCTCTGTATAAAAGCTCACCTGACAACTGTGGATTCTTTCTGTTTCTTTACAGTTGCAGGAGATGGAAGAAAATATCTAAATTCTGAGCGTTGTGTTCAGAACTTGATGACTGCCTTGGAGGAAAAGGAAAGAGAAACAACAGCTTCTGCCATGAAACTGCAGGACCAGGTGTTGGAATATTTGGAGACTGTGAAACAACTGGAAGAACATGTGGAACTGTAAGCGAACAACACAGTGGGACCAAGTGTCTGTTGCCTACACAAGTTGGTTGGAAACCACAATAGATAGCTAGGTAGCCTTGTTGTATCGCAGCAAATCATTATGGTTTTGAATGATGCTTTTGATTTTGTATGTTTTACTCTGTTTTTTTGGAATTGGTGCTCTGGCAGATTTTTATAATAAGGCCTTTATTTCTTCTTAAGCCTTGGATTTGAAAATACCTGTTTGGTAGCAACTGTCCAGCAACAAAGCAAGAAGATTGAAGCCCTGCAGAGAGACTTGCAAGCCTCTTCCTCAGTAAGCTGCTCATAAATTTCTCTTTTCATGACTCCTGATATTTATAGATCTTCATAGACTTCAGCCATCCCTTCCTTCCCTGTACATGGATTGCATTCAGTACTAAACCATACCATACATGTTCTCTGCTGTTAGATCTTGATTTTTCTTGCTATGATCGTATGATTTTTCTTGCTTGTCTTTGTAGCCTAGGTGTTGGCAGTCTTGGTTTGAGTATGTCAGAAGCACATGATCAGGAACAAAAAGCAACAGTTCTTCAGGAAGAGATTGTTCAGTAGTGTTTAGGCAAACATGAGTTCAGTGCTTGTAACATGGGGCATAAAACACCCTCTAGAATTTGAGGCCAGGTGTCAAAAGAGGAAATCCACCTGCTTTGTGACAGCTGGTCCTCCAGAGTCACTGCTTTGCAGGGACTGCAGCTATGTAGCTGTAGTGTTCCAATAAAGCACAGCTTTGAATGTTTAAGGAAAGCAAAGACTTGAGGCTGAAGAGCTCTGCAGGAGCTCTGCTAACAAGCACTGTTAAGGGCCACTGGAGTTGTGTGGAGTCCCAGAAGATGCTCACTGTGTAGCCTGCAGAGTGTCTGTTGCTAGCTTTACAAATGCTGTTGACTGATAAGCAAATGGGCACAAAATGTGTTTCTTCCTTTTGCCCAGCTCTTCCCTGTTAGGTGTTCTGGAATTTTGAAGCCTCATTCAGGTTTAGAGACTCTCAAGTTATGTAAAATTTTCTTAAAGTGCTTTATTTCTCCTCCTCCTCCTCCATCCCTTCTCCCTCCCCTTCCTCCTCCTCCTCCATCCCTTCTCCCTCCCCTTCCTCCTCCTCCTCCATCCCTTCTCCCGCTCCCCCGGGGCTCTGGGGCCGAGGCGGGTCTGCCTGGCAACTGGGGAGTCATCAGCACCGCGCGCTCTGATTGGCTTAAATTTAATCAGCGTCTGCTCTGATTGGCTGCTTTACGCGGGGCCTTTTGGTGGGAAATTTTTCTGTGAGGTTTGGGACTCCCTGGGTGGGGGGAGGGTTCCCGGCGCCTTTGGGGTTCGCTGGGTTCCGTGCTGGGGTTCAGGTGCCTCCCAATGCCATCCCAGAGCGGAGTGACACGGGGACACACGGGTGTCCCCATTCCCGTTACATCCCCGGCCCTGTTCTGCCCCCCGAGAGGTTCTCCTCAAGTCCCTTCCCAGTGCCCCCTAAAAATCAGGACTGGGGTGAACTGGGAAGATTTATTGGGAACACTGGGAGCAGCCGGATGGGAGCAGAATGACAGCAGGGCTGGGGGGACACATGACCCCCCAAAATCAGCATGGGGACAGAGCGAGGGTCCCGGGTGGGCCCGAGGCCACGGGGAGGGGCTGTGGCCGCCACCGGGAAGGGAGCGGGATGGAATGTGAATGGCTGGGATGGACTGGGGCAGACTGGGACACCAGGATGAACTGAGACCTGGGCCAGGACCGGGCAGGACCAGATTTGGGGCACCAGGGAGTACACTAGGATATACTGGGATACACAGGGACCACGGTGAGGGCTACTGGGAACATGCTGAGGGCAACTGGCTGCTGCTGGGATATACTGGGAGTGATTTGGATCATACTGGGACTGACTGGAATCGTTCTGGGGGTGACTGGAACCATAGTAGTAGTGAAAAGGCACAATTGGAAAAATGCAGGAGGCAACTGGGATCATACTGAGAGCAGCTGGCCCATGCTGGAGTCACACTGGGATCAAACTGGGACTGACAGGGTCATGCTTGGAGTGACTGGCATAGTACTGGGAGTGTCTGGAAGTTACTGGGATCATACTGGGAGTGACTGGACTCATACTGGGATCATGCTTGGAGCAACTGGGACCATGATGGGGGCAAATGGTATCCTAGCAGGAGTGACTGGGTTCATACTGGAAGTGACTGGGGCTGTACTGAACTCCTCCTGGGAGGGACTGAGAGTGAAAGGAACCATACAGGGCACGACTGGGAGAAACTGGGACCGTGTTGTGGGCAACTGGGACCTTATTGGGATTGACTGGGAACATAAAAGCTTGAATGGAGTTTTTATCCTGTGACATTCCCGGGGAGCAGAGGCAGCTCAGCACCCCCAGCCTGGGGGTGGGAGCAGGGAACTGCTGGCAGCACCTTTGGGGCACAGCTGAGGGCTGGGGGGCTCCTCCCCCCACTGCATTTTCTCTCCCCAGTTCAAATCATCCCCTCCCATTCAAATCCCCTCCATTCACATTTTCTTTCAATAACTTAAGTTTCTTTGCCCCAATTAAACTTTTCTCCCCAATTAGGCTCTGAGCTTCCTCCCTGCCCCGACTCCTCCCAGCAGGACCCGGCCGGGACTTCCAGAAACAGGAGCAGAAGGAGTTAAAAAATTCATCATTATTTCCTTGGTTTCTGGAGGATTTTCCTGTGGCTTTCCTGCAGAAAGCCCTTCCTTTCTGAGCCACTGCTGAGGGCTCCCTTAGGGCTCCAGCCCCTTTCCAATCCCTTTTTCCAGCTCTTTTCCTCAGTGGACCCAAACCTGTGGATTTTGGGAGGTGGGAGGGGTCGCTCTGCTCAGGGGGTCTCAGAGGTGCCCCAGGGAGGCCCCGAGGCCCCCTGGAGCATTTGGAATCTCCAACTCTCAGCCAGCGCTGTCTGTGGGATTCAATCCCCCCTGCAGGGTTTTCCCCCAGACTGGGTTTATTTCCAGAGGGGTTTGTGGTTTCCCTTCGAGCTGGGGCCTGACAGCACCAGAGCAGCTGCAGGTGCCAGGGCAGGAAGGGCTGTGGGACAGCACCTCGCCAAAAACCTCTGGGTATGGGGACAAGAGCTGGGGGGAAATAGAGAATAAACATGGGATTATAGAAAAGAAAGAAAAATAAAGTAAAATATGTATGACACCTAAAAAAAAAAAACAAAAAAACCAAACAAAAAAGACCAAACAAAAAAAAAAAAAAACAAAAAAAAAAAAAACAAAAAAAAAAAAAAAAAAACAAACAAAAAAAAAAAAACAAAAAAACAAAAAAAAAAAACCCAAACCAAAACTAAACAAAAACAACAAAAAAACCCCAAAAGAACAAGGGAAAAAAAAAAACGTAGTGGCAGAGCTACTTCTGGGACTTTCGGTTTCTTGTCCAAGTTCTGAGCTGAGTCTCTGACAGAAACCAGTGAGTGGGACAGACGTTGCTGCTGAAGGGCTTCATGGTGCCAAAACTAAAATGTCGAGTATCAAGGACTATAAAGTATCACCTTGAGGTTACGGAACTCCCAGTGCCCACGTTGGATTCCCTAGTTTGAAGCTGAAAGCAGAGCTCCACTTGTGACTCTGCTTTGTAACAATGAATGTAAAAATTCAACTCAGTTCCCAGTTCCCTCCCTCCTCTGCCCAGCGGTGCAGGGAGAAGGGATGGGGGTTACGGTCAGTTCGTGCCGCTGCTTCCCCCTCAGGGACAGGAATCCTTGCCCTGCTCCAGGCCGTGGGGTCCCTTCCATGGGGTCAGTCTGTCCCCTGTCCAGCGGGGTCCCTCCCCACCCGTGCGGTCACTCCTCGGCCCGGCCCTGAGGCGCGGGGCAGTCGCGGGGCAGCCGCGCTCCGGCCCCGTCAGCGGCAGCGCCGGTTCGTGCTGGGCAGGAGCGGCAGAAGGAGCCGGGCGGCGGCGGGGGCTCGATCCCGTCAGGAGGAAGAAGAGGAAGAAGATGGAGGGGCTGGGGCCGCCTGCGGTGTCCGATCCCTGGGGAGTAGCGGGGAGGCCTCGGGGAGCGGCGGCGGGCGGGGCCCTGTTGGAGCCACCCCGAGGGATTTGTGCTGTCCTGGGTCCCCGAAGGACTCGCTCCATGGGACGGGCGAGGTGGGAATGAAAGGAGAGACTAAAATGTGGAGAAGAGACTAAAATGCAATCAAAGAGCCGCACCAAGGGTGTCTCCTCTGCTCACGTCTGAAGGAGCTGCATCAAAGCACGGGTGGGTGGTGAGTAGAATAAAATACAGAGAATACAGTAAAACAGAATAAAAAGCTGTACCAGGGTTCCCTAGCACCCGGTGTCACTGAAGAGCCACACCGCGGGATGGGCAAGGTCGGGTGTGGCCAGAAGGGCAGCGCCGGGGCGGGTGGGAGGTGTGAATAGAATTAAACATAGAGAATAGAAGAAAATACAAGAAAAGAGCCGCACTGAGGGTTCCCACTGTCCGTGTCTGGTGGAAGAGCTGCACCCAGACCAGCAAGAAGCGGCGGTAGAGAATAGAGTAAAAAATAATGAAAAAACCCGCACCAGCAGTGGCCGCTCCCTGACACTAAAAGAGCCGCCCTGAGGGTTTGTCGGGGCAGCACTGGGGGGTCTCGGCCGCTCCGTGTCACTGAAGGAGCCGCAGCGAGGGGCGGGCAGGGCGCGGCCCGGATCGAGCCCCTCGAGCTGCGAGACGAGCGGTGACTCTGTGGGACCGCGGCGGGGCCGAGCGGTGGCAGCAGCCGGAGCCGGGGAAGCGGCTTTGAGTGGCTGAGATGAGCTGGGTGTTCCCAACCAGCTCCGCTCAGCCCTCGGGCACCGCGCTGGGGCCACTGCAAAATTTTCAGCCCCCGCCACCCTCCGTGTGTCCTGCAGCCACCACTTTGGTCCCTCGGAGCCCAGAAACGATGGAGGACACACAGCTGACACCGGGAATAATTTCAAATAGCAGCACTTTATTACTCCCCAGTGCAACTTCTTACACTCTTTCTCCATATACATAACACCTGTTTGCCCTTTTCTCTTTTGTGATTGGTCAGTACAAATCAGCATTCCATGCTCCTTTTCCTTTAATGATGTTCACCTCTCTTACACAGCTGCACCCTATTAGGGATGAGGCTCGGCTGCAGCCCCATTCCTAATTTCTCACAATCTACTCTCCTACACAGAAACCCCTGAAAATCGATCCCAGGCACTAAAAATCCTTCCCTTCCCATGCACAGCGAGGGCCGTGGGGGTTCCTTATGAACTCCCCTCCCATCAGTCCCTCCTGGGCAGTGCCGGGCATTAACGCAGCTCCTGGGGCTGTCCCGGCACCGGCTGCTGCCACAGGGCACGGGCTTGTCACACTTGGGTATTAAACACGACAAATTTGGGGAGGGGCACAGCCCTAGAAACCAGGACTTTGCCCTCGGGAGCTTGGAGCTGCACGAGGGGGATAAAGGATCCCCTGCACACACCGATTCCCCCGGCAGCAGCTCTGCCCTGCCAAGAACGGGGCTGTGTTTGGGAGAGGCAGGATGGCTGGGATGGCGTCTGTCATGAGACAGCCACACGTTGGGATGAAGAGCTTGGGGTGATCCGGTTACTGAGGAGGGTTTGGAGCACCTTGCAATCCTGAGGGATGAGTTACTGGGAGGGGGAAGTCACCTGGCTCTTGTCGAGTTATTCATGGGTCTGGGTCTTCAAAGAGACAAGAGCAGTTGTTGGTTGCTGTAAAGTTGTTTATTGCAGAAGTACATCAGTCTCAAAGGCAAAGAGTTCAGAATATTAAAGTCCAGGCTAAAGGCTTTTGGCACAGAGTCCCAAGTAGGAAAAGCATCAGCAGCAGCCTGGCATTTCTTCTGCTTCCAGGTGGTGATGAAGATGGTGGTCTCTCACCCCAGTGCAAGGGGTTTTATTCATAAACCATCCAATGAGCTAAAAACACGAACCTAAAATATTCCTTCTAAACCTACTGGAATCTTAGTTCTAGACTATGAAAGTAATGTTATAGTTTACGTATATAGATCTGTCTATTCCTGTAAATGGTTCTATCTGTTCTATCTAGAAAATGTAAGCAATGTTCTTACTATGTTTTCATTATGTCTGTGTACTGGTTTGAAAGCAAAACCAGAGAGACAGACTCCAAGTCAGAAATACAATTTAACAGGAAAAAGAAAAAACTATAAAATACATGCAATAGTACAAATGAAAACCACTGAGAGAGTCAGAAAACAACCTGACACCCTGCTAGTTAGGGTGGTGGTAGCAGTCCAGAGGAAGTGGTCTTGTTGAAGCAGTGATCCTGTAGAAAGGTCTGGTAGCTCTTGTCCTCTGGAAACCAGTGGGTTTCCAGGGCTGCCTTGGTCTTCCAAATTTTAGTTTTTATCTAGGTAGGAAATGCTTGGCTCCTTCCCCTGAGTGGAGCATCTCAAAATGGGATGATGTAATTTTATTAGTCATGCAGTGGGACTCAATGGCTCATTAACAGAAGATTTCTTACTGGAAGAAGGATGGATGGATGGATGGATGGATGGATGGATGGATGGATGGATGGATGGAAAGAAAGATAAAGAACACTGCCCCACCTGGTTTTAGCAAATGGCCCATTAGCAGAGGATATCTCCCACAGAGATAAGGAACACTGCCCTGTTTGGTTTCCACAGTTCATGAAGATGGTGATAGAATACATACTTTTGGGCACATATTTCCATTGTAACCTAGGACAGTCTGGGGCCAAGTTCCTGAAATTTTGACTAGATTTTAGGGTTTTTAACTCTCTAAAGGCACTTATAGTATATTCTTACTGAAAACTAAAACTGCTTCATATCTATGTGACTTAATAATATTCCTACTTACTTAAAACTAAAACTTACACTTCTACTTCCTGTCTGTGTGGCTTAATATATTTTAATTTCTCTAAAGGCTTTATTCAATCCCTGCATTCTCTCTCTCTGAGGGACTCAGAAAGGCTTCTATTTAACACGCTCCAACAAGCTCATGTCCCCACGAATGGCCACGTCCCCATCCATGTCCATTTGTCCCCATGTCACTCTCCATGTCTATGTTCCCCCATGTCCCCACCCATGTCTTAGTTCAGCATCTTTATTTTTAGTGTTGGATGTTTTAAAGGGATGAAGAGAAAGCAAATGAAGTCCAGAAGAAAAGCATTTCCTTATCCATGCCAGCTGAGGATCCATGTGCTTGGGTGGGAGAGAACCTTTTCTGGAAAGGTTTCCACCTCACTGTCTCCAAAATCTTGGTCTTTACCACAATCCATCACCATTTGGCTATGAAAGACACCCTTTAGAAACAGAGAATCAATATTGTGAGATCACTGAGGTTGGAAAAGACCTCCAAGGCCATTCAGTATTCCTGGATGCCACCAGAAGACAGGATTGAAAGCAGAAGATTTCCTGGGGTTGAAAGTCAACAAATCCACTCTCCCCAAGGAATTCCCAATGTTGGTGTGTGACCAATGGATGTTCCTGCCCCTGCATTCATCCAGATGCCCACAGTGAGCCAGAAAGATGCAGAGCCCCCACAGCCAGGTGTCTTCCAAACACGGATACCAAGGACAATGAATCACCAGGGCTCTGCCCAAGGGGTTCACTGGGGATCATCCAACACCGATCCTCCCATGGGGGATGGAGCTGGAGCAGAGCACGAAGCTCTTCCCACACTCAGGGCACTCACAGGGCTTCTCTTAGTGGAGCCTCCGTTGGTGTTGGGTCAAGTGAGAGCTCTGTGAGAAGCTCTTCCCACACTCAGGACACTCGTAGGGCCTCTCCCCAGTGTGGATGTGCTGGTGGCTTCTCAGGTTGCAGTTCTTCCCAAAGCTCTTCCCACATTCCAAGCAGGTGTAGGGCCGTTCCCCTGTGTGGATCACCTGGTGCTCCATCAGGGTGGAGAGGTCTCTGAATCCCTTCCCACATTTCCCACACTCATAGGGCTTCTCCCCAGTGTGGATCATCTGGTGCTGGATCAGCTGGGAGCTCCACCTGAAACTCTTCCCACATTCCAAGCACTTGTGGGGCTTCTCCCCTCCATGAGGCTTCTCCACCAGCTCTGAGCTCTGCCTGCATCTCCGGCCGCCTTCCCGGCTCAGGGAGGGTCTTTCCTCCTCGCAGCTCCCTGGGCTGGGTTTGCAGCCCCTCCTCCTGAGGGATCTCTGGGGCTTTTCTACCTCTGCCATCTGCTCATGCCTTGGGAATGCAAAATCCTGGTTAGGGAAAAAAGCAAGAAAATGCCTTGGACTGGGGGTTCCTCCTTGCCCAAGTTCACCTCAGGAAGACACTGGGCACTTTGTGTCTTCAAGAACCTCACAAACACCAAGACTCAGCCCAAAAATCCTCCAAACATCACAACAAAGATCAAAAGTGCCCCAAACACCCAGATTCAAACAAAAACTCCTGCAAAATATTAAATATTCAGGCCCCATAAAAAAACCAAAGCACCAAGATTTAATCCAATAAAGCTCAGGAACAGCAAGATTCACCAGTGTAAAAGTCATGGATCCCCCTCTCCAGTCACTCGCTGCATGTGGGGGGTAAGGGGCTATTGGAGCTGGCAGAGAAGCTGCAGATACAGGGAGGGGTGGAACCTTGTGCTGCTTCCCATTTCTGCTCCTCCTCCTCCTGTGTCCCTACTGTTCCTCACATTCCTCTCCCTCCTATTATTCCTCCTCCTCCTCCACAATCCCACCTTTTCTTCCCATGTGCAGCATTTGACCATTTTGTTCTCGAGCCCTGCTTCTCCTTTCCTTCTCCTGCTGCCCCCAGGCCCAGCACCCCCTGCCGGCTCCCTCTTCCCCCAAACCCACAGCATCCCAGCGCAGGGGCAGGGATGGAGCTGGGGCAGCTCGGGCTGGGGCAGCGCTGGGCTCTCGGCCGCTCCCGCCCGCACTCGGTCCCCACTGCAGCCGCTCCCCGCCACGGCAGCGGGGGGCCCGGCCTTGGCAACTGCACAGACCCCATGGCAAATGGCCCATGGCCTCTGCCCCTTCTTCTGTCAATGAAATTACTTTTACAGGAGTCTTCTTTCTTCTCTGTGCACAGAAACCTCTGGTGATGTGAAGTTTCCCACACACCTTGGGGCTCGGCCGAATTCCTTCCCCGTCCGGGGCGGGGCAGCGAGTGAGCTGAAGGTGCCTCACCCAGTTTGGGTGATCGGCTCCCTTGGGGATGATGGCGGCACCGGGCATGGATTGGGGACCCGAGAGTGACCAGGAGACAGGCGAGGGACACATCAGGGGGCTGGGAAGAGTCAGCAGCCAGAGAGCTCTGAAAATCTCATCAGTGAGTGCAGTGGGATCTTCGGGGACTAAACATGGCAGGGCACCCATGGAGGGGAGAAAGGGAAAGCCAGGAAGGGCTCCCAGCAAAAGGGATGATGATCCCAAAATATCTCTGAAGGGTCCCTTGGGAGCATGTTGAGGGAGTTTGCACATTCTCCCAGAGGTAATCAAGGACATGGACACCCAGAGGGGGCAATAAGGGAAATCCAGAAGGGATTTAAACTACAGTATTCAAAGGATAAGTGAGAAAGATGAGCTGGTGTGTTTTATTAGAAGATGTGGGGGATGAGTTTGAAATGCAGAAGATTTTATTTGTTACTAATTCTGATTGTTACTTACTGAGAAGTGATTTGATGGCTAATTTAGGAATAGAAATTAATACTTTAAAGGTGATATAGAGTTGTGCCTTTGTCTGGCAGATGTCTGCAAGGTCTATGCTGAAGTGAACCCAGAAGTGTGGGCAGCTCCAGGAAAACAGGGGAAATTAGATATGGAGCCTCTCCAAAGTACTTTGAAGCAACCAGGACAAGTGGTGTCTAAAAGCAATACCCTATTCCAAGGGAGGGAAGGAAGGGCTCACAGCCTGTTATTGAGTCCCTGCTAAAGGCAGGGCTTTTGGAGCCAGGGATCTCTCCCTTTATTGCTCCTATCCTGCCAGTCAAGAAATCAGATGGAATCCATAGAATGGTGCAGGACCTAAGAATAATAAATGAGATCATTAAACCCAGGCACCCCACAGTCTCAGATCCTTACACCATCTTGAACCAGGTTCCCTCCTCACACTGACACCATTCAGTACTTGATGTCAAAGATGCTTTCTGTGGATGCCCACTCACACAGGATGCTAAACTGTATTTTGCCTTGCAGTGGGAACAAGAGGTAGAAGGGAAAATGGTAAAGACACAGACGCTCCTTCTGCAGGGATGCACAGAAGCACCAGCCTTATTGAGGCAAGCCTTGCAGAAAATATCACAAGAATTTACCCCACCCCAGGGACTGGGTTAATGCAGGATGTGGATAACTTGCTCCAATCAGGAGGACAAGAAGTGGCAGAAGAAGCCTCTGTGAAATGGCTGAATGTTCAGGCTAAAAAGCATCTTTAAGTATTTGAAAAAAAAAAAAGTGCAAATACTGGAGAAAAAGCTTACATATTTGGGACATATTTTGACTGAATTTTGTGGTGTATTGACCCAGAGAAGGACCAGGGAATCTCACAAAGAACATAACCCAGCACTAAAATGGAGCTGGGACAATTCTGAGGATTAACAGGTAATTACAGGACCTGGACTGAGGATTCTCTGTTCTAGCCAGAACATTGTATAACTTTTTAAGCCCAGACAGCCTCAATATTGAGGTACGGAAACGAGAAACAGCAAAACTTCAGAAAATTAAATAAAACCAAAATCATTGGTGCCCTAGCTATGACTCAGAAAAGAAATTTGAATTGTGTGTTATATTACATTCTATATTATTTGTTTTGGTAAATATTAAAATGAATGCTATATGTATAATGTTGGAAAACTTTGCTATATGAATATAGTTTCTTTTAGCTTTGCTATTAACAAAACTTAAAACAGTGGAGTGATAAATATATTTTTCTTGGACTATAACACAGTGATGTAAAAAGCTTTTCTCATGTAACTAACTCAGAGAATGGTAGAAAAGAAAAGATAATCAGGAAATCCTTCACATTCTTGGATTATGGGACACCAGACCCCCAGAGAAAGAAAAAAAGCTGATTTACAGGTTGGGGGAGAATGATTTTGAATAATGCATGAAGAACCATGAATATGCAACAGGCTGACGCATTTAAGGAAGTGTTTTCTGAGTTGGGGTGTGCTCTTGGCTGAAGGTAAAGCACTCTGCTGTTACACCTCTGCTTCACTGTCTGTCTCCTATTGTCTTTTATAAAAATTTTAATTATTTACCAGCAAAGTGAAACTCGTTTTTTAAGATGTGGATGTTACACAGGGTGATGAGAAAGGAATTTTTGTCCTAAAATGTTTAACCCAGTGGCCAGAGTGGCCTCACTCTCTGCAGAATTGTGCAGCCACAGCTTTAATGGGACCTGAGGCCCAAAAACTGAAGGCAGGAGGATCTCCTGTTGTTCAAGTCTGGCACCAAGTTAAAGCTTTGATAACCAAAAGAGCCTCTACATGGATGAGCAGTGCTCAGTGATTACAGAATGAAACTTGTTCAGTGGCACAGGAGGATTCAGAATTGAGGACAGGGGAAGGGTTTAACCCAGCCTCCTGTTTAAACAGCCTGCACAGGGGCTGGGAAGAAACCCATGGCTGCATTCAAGGGACAGAGCTCCAGAGCCAGCACAGGAGAGACTGATGAGACATTCCCTGGCCTGAGGGACAAAATGTGTTCATGGATGGGTCTGCAAGGGCAGGAGAAGGGAAAAGAGTTCCAAGACACGTTCTGATTAAGGAAAGGGAATTAGACCAAGACTTACACTCTGCCTGAGGAATGCACAGAAGCCCCACTGGTGGCCAAGTGCCGTGGCCCATGCCAAGTGTCCCTGAGCACAGAAACAGCCCCAGCACAGCTCAGCACGGGGGGACCCCTCACCCTGGGCTCAGGAAAAGGCTGAGAAGGAAATCCAGGAGTTCGGACCGAATTAACATCGGTTACCCAAATCCTAAGGAAAGATCTTCCCCACACCTCTCCCTGCTTCCCAGGCTTAACTTTATCCCATATTCCCTCCCCCCTCCCCACCCAGAGGCACAGGGGATGGGTGTCACAGTCAGGTCATGTCACAGCCGCCCCCCTCAGGGACAGGAATCCTTGTCCTGATCCAGTCCGGGGTCCCTCCCACGGGACACAGCCCCTCTGGAACAGGCTGCTCCAGCGGGGATCCCCCACGGCCTCACAAGTCCCGCCAGGAGCCACTTCCATGGCCCTGCAGGGGCTTCCACAGGCTCGGGGCCTCTCTCAGGCCGCCCCTGCTCCAGCCCGGACACCTGAGAGGACTCAGGCGGGTCCCGGCTCCATCCCGGCCTCAGCCCCAGCTCCCAGCGCCTTCAGCTCCCGCTCACCCCGAGCTCCTCCCGGCGGTTCAGGGCAGCAGCGGCTCCTTCAGCCTCAGCCCGGGCCCGGGCCGGGCTCAGCGCCGCGGCCGCTCTCCGCAGGCGAGGTTTCCAAATAATGGCGGAGCCCGGGATAGGGAGGGGGCGTGTGCACAGCCCGCCCCTCGCTGCCATTGGCTGATTCTGCCGTCTCTCCCAGACCTCGCACGGTGATTGGGCAGAGCGGGGACAAGCCCGGCCCCGGGGCCGAAGGCGCCATTTTCGCTCGCACGCGCTCCCTCCCTTTCCCGACCTCCGCCATTTTTCGAAACCTCGCCTGAGGAGCGGCTCCTGCGCTGGGCCCGGCCCGGGCATCAGCCAAGGAACCGCTGCTGCCCTGAACCGCGGGAGCTCGGGGTGAGCGGGAGCTGAGGGCGGTGGGAGCTGGGGTGATGAGCCCGGCCGGGCAGGGGATGTTTGAGAGAGGCCCCGGGGCTGTGCGGGAAAATTCACGTTTTCAGGGGTTTGTGTGCACAGAGAAGACAGAGGCGTCCTGTAAAAGTGACTTTATTG
>JAREIS010004245.1:0-14633 GCA_030060385.1 Muscicapa striata striata | reverse complement strand
AAAACTCCAAAAGCCCCTTTCCTCCCTTCTTTCTCACGAGTCCTTAGCTCTGAAAATGATGTTATTATTACTGTGTGGAATAATCCTTTGTTAGTTTGGCATCCCTCCTATCCTGGCTGTTTCTCCTCTCAGCATCTTGTCCATCTCAGAGGCTTTGTTGCAGGGGCAGTATAAATCAGAGAAGGCCTTAATGTTCTGTGAGCACTATTGAGCAACAGCTAAAACATTCCCGTCTGTTTCATCAGCACTATATGTGAAAAAAAAACCACACAAGTTTATCCTAATGGAAATTAGTACAGCTTGAACTGCCTCAGGTTCCCTTTCTCCAGCCTGCCGAGGTCCTCTGGGTGGCAGTACAACTCATTGTGTAGCAGCCTTGCCTTTCCGTTCATTAAAAATTTGATGGGGTTCATCTTTATTTTCAACTTCCAGATCATGGTTAAAGATGCTAAAGATGGCTGAACCCCCAGACTGACCCTGGGGTGCCTTGCCAGAAACTGACTCCAACCAGACCTCATGCCACTGATCACAACTCTTAGGATCCTCTGTCTCTGTCCATTGTTCTGGTCCAGTTCACCATCTACTAGTTGAGACTTCATCAGCTTCTCTTAGGAGGACCTTGTTTTGAAGGACAGTGTTGAAGCCTTCCTGGGTATGGTAAACAATACACACTGCTCTCCCTCACCTGATAATTATTTCAGCATAGAAGTTCATAATCAAGTCTGTCAAGTGTGAGTTCCCCCTTGGTGAGTCCTGCAAACATTCTTGTCCTTCATGTGCCTGAAATTATTTCCAGGATTAGGTGTGCTCAAACAGCATCTCAGGGCTAGAGGGAAGCTCTGGTCTCTTTCTGACCTCTTGAAGAAAGCAGTGACATTTTGCTTTCCCAGCAGTTCTCAGGTATCTCCCAAAATGCATGACTATTCAAAGCTTATAAGAGATCCTCACGTTCTCAGACTATTCCCGTTATTTTAACCTTCCTGAAGACCCTCCCTGATGATGGTATTTTGCCTCAGGAGGTCCTGGATCTCTCTCAAGCTAGAAGGTATTGCAGATCTCTCAAAATAGAGAGCTGTTTCATTAATATCCCCAGGAAGGTGACAGGAAGTTGGGAAATCTTACATGTGGGGTGATGCTGGAAACCCCACAGTGTCATAGCTGCATGTGGAACTTCACACAGGGACACAGAAGACTGCACAGATCCCCCCAGATGATGTCTTATACTGTTGCACTATTCCCAGAATTTTGCTTGGGTTTTTTTAGAAGTACTGAGGGCGTTAACCCCCTCTGAAAAGGCTCAAAGAGCATGAAAACAGGGACAGCGATGGCATAGCGCTGGTAGCCGGACAGCAGCCATCCTCTCCTGGGGCGCTGCTGCTCCTCTGGCCACGCACTCGGCAGCGTCTCTCGCCGAGCCCCCGCTCTCCTGAGTCCCCGCCTTGCCCTGCTGCTGCTGCCCGGGGCAGGGCCCGGGGCCCGGGCGGCGTGCCGGGGCGGCGAGGCGGGGCCGGGCGGGAGCGGCCGAGCGCGGCTCCGCTGGCTCCCGATGCGGCTGCCGCGGAGCCGGGGCCGGGCACGATGGCGGCCGGGCTGGGCGGTGCTGGCCTGGGCCTTGGCCTTGGGCCGGCCGTGTGAAGCCGGGAGAGAAGGGACAGGGAGGGAGGGCGACCGGGCAGCGACAGGGACGCGACGGGACGGACAGGGCAGCAGGGACGGGACAGGACGGGACTGCTGGACAGGAGGGCAGGGAAGGCGCAGGGACAGGGCTGGGAGGACAGCGCCCTGGGGCCGTGGTCGCGCCCTGCCCGATCGCTGCGCTCTCCCTCCGCAGGGCTCTGGGCACAGCCGAGGCTGCAGGAGGCCGGCGGAGGGCTGCGAGCGCCCGGGGACTCCGTGACCCTCTCCTGCCGCGGATCCGGATTCACCTTCCAGGATTTTTATATTTTCTGGTACCGCCAGGCACCCGGGGGCAGCCTGGAGTGGGTGTCCTTTATCACCTACCGCAGTGGCAGTATAGAGCGCTACGGGGCAGCAGTGAAGGGTCGGGCCAAGATTTCCCGGGACAATTCCCAGTCCGAGGCTTATCTCTCACTGCGGTCCCTGCAAGCTCAGGACTCTGCCCGGTACTTCTGTGCCATCCCACGGGAGCAGGAAATGCAGATGAGCTTTAACACAAACCTTCCGGGCTCTGGCACAGGTTGTGTTAGATGTCGGGAAGGTGAGAGTTGCCGGGGGCCAGGAGCTAATGGGTCTCCAGGCTGTTTCCAAGGTCAGGTGCCATCACTGTACACCACAGATATTCCTGGCCTTTACTGCACACTGCAGGAATTCTGATTTATTGCCAATTTGATTAAGAGTGGAATTGTGAGCAAGTCCAAAATGCCTTGCTCCCACTTTATCCCTGTTTGCTCCAAGGCTCATCCTCAAAGCAGCATTCCTGAATTCTCTTCCTCTTCTCTCCAAAAAGCAAGGGGACAACAGGGAATCAGATGTGGGATCATTTCTTAGCAATTAATCACTGGTCTTCATCTCTAGTGCTTCTTGTTCCCTTCCTCCCTCAGTCTGCAGTCAAATGGCTGCACCATGGCTCCTTCACAGGAGCTGCTGTCCTTCAGAATCAACCCTCTCCAGCCTCAGTTCTGCACAGGCTCCACTTCCCCAGTGTCATGACCAAACAGTTTGTGATTATCTCCAAGCATGGAGACTGCAGAAGGTGCCTGAGCAGCCTGTGCCAGTGGTTGGGCACTGTCATACTGTGAAAGAGCATTTCTCTCTGATGTTCACTGAGAACCTCTTGTGATTTTTTTGTTGGTGCTCACTGATCATTGTCCTGTCAATGGGCATCACTGAGAAGAGCCTGGGTACGTCCACGTGTTTTGCACATTTATGACAACCCCAACACTTAAGAGAACCCCAAGCAGCTTCTGCTTCTTCATGGTAAACAGGTCCAGCTGTGAGAGCTGTTTTAACATGGGGATATATTACACTTCAGCAGAAGAAAAACAAAACAAGTAGAGTTCACAAGAGATGAGAAATAAATTTACACTCTACCTTTCCAACAATCGGCTGGTTTTTAGCCATTTCTCAAAAAAATGGTCTTTGTCTCACAGGATGATTCCTTGGGAAGACAAAGGCTGTCACTCCAAATGTCCCCTTTCCTCCTTTCCCTGAGCTTTTTTCTGAGAACCCTGTATTGCAGTGTGGAATATTCCTTTGCTCAACTGGCAATAGCGCTGCTGCTGTGTCCCATCCCAATTAATTGCCCAGCCTCAGACACTCCCCGGTGAGAAAGTGGGAAAAACACGAAAGGCCTCTGAGCACTGTTGAACATGAGGTGAAAGTGCACCGTGTCCATAACCTCGGACGCCGCAGTCTCTCGTCCCGCGCTGCTGCTGCCCGGGGCAGGGCCCGGGGCCCGGGGCGGCGCTGCCGGGGCGGGCAGAGGCGGGGCCGGGCGGGAGCGGCCCGAGCGCGGCTCCGCTCGGCTCCTGTGCGGCTGCCGCGGAGCCGGGGCCGGGCACGATGGCGGCCGGGCTGGGGCCGGGGCTGCTGGCCTGGGCCTTGGCCTTGTGGCCGGCAGGTGAGAGCCGGGCGGGGAGAGAGGGAGCGGGGCGGGAGGGACAGGGACAGCGACAGCGAGGGACAGGGACATGGATAGGGACAGCGGCAGAGACTGAGGAAAGGGCAGGAGCAGTGGCAGGGTAGGGAACACGGGCAAGGGCCGGGGCAGGGACAGGGACAGGGGCTGTGGCTGTGGCTGTGCCGGGCCGGGGCACCGGGACCCCGGGACAGCGCCCTGGGGCCGTGGTCGCGCCCTGCCCGATCGCTGCGCTCTCCCTCCGCAGGGCTCTGGGCACAGCCGAGGCTGCAGGAGGCCGGCGGAGGGCTGCGAGCGCCCGGGGACTCCGTGACCCTCTCCTGCCGCGGATCCGGATTCACCTTTATGAATAATGCAATCTTTTGGTATCGCCAGGCACCCGGCGGCAGCCTGGACTGGCTGTCCTTTATTAGTTATGATCCTACAATTATTTATTTTGACCCATCAGTGCAGGGGCGAGCCAATATTTCCCGGGACAATTCCCGGTCCGAGGCTTATTTCTCGCTGCTCACTCTGCACCCCCACGACTCTGCCCGGTATTTTTGCGCTGTTCACACGGGGACAGGGAACCCAGCTGAGCTTAAACACAAACCTTCCCGGGTCTGGCTCATTACTCATAAAATTTGGAGGTGGTGAATTCCAAAGTGGTTCAGGGTTGTTCCTAAGAAATCAGGAGCCATCCTCGTGCAGCATATGTGATCCTGGCTTTTCATCAAGAGATCCTTTCCCAACACTGAGGCTTTCCTTCTCCGAAGTCCCAGTTGCAATGTTCTGTTCTGTAGAGGAAGTTCAAAGTTTTTTTGTCATCCAATCGGCCTGGTGACTGCCTGGCTCTAGTCTGGAAAGACTGGAAAGACTTTCAATTGGAAGAAAGCTACAACAACCACGTAGTCCAACTGCCTGACCTTTCCAGGTTTCAAACAAATATAAAGCTTCTTCTTGTACTGCATGGGTGTTGTTTAAATTTCTTTTACATACTGTCAGGATGGGGGCATTGATCACCTCTCCAGGATGCCTGTTCCAGTGTTTGACAACTCTCAGTAAAAAAATACTTCCTATAACCCCCCCTTTACCTTTTCTGGTGCAGCTCTTGACCACTGTAACATGACCTCTCACTGCATACCTGGGAGAACATCCCTCTCCATTTCCCTCCTCACCAAGCTGAGAGAAGGATGAAGCAGTCCCTCAGTCTCTTTTTCTCCAAACTAGACCAATGTCCCATGGGCTTGTGTCTCTAGGGAACCTGGCATATCACAGAACCACAGAATAGTGTGAGTTGGAAGGCACCCACAGGGATCACTGAGTCCAGCTCCTAAGTGCATGACCCATGTACAGGGAACAAAAAGTGACCTTGGCACTATTAATGCCATGCTCCAAACAACTGTGTTAATCTCAGGGTAACCACTGACATGCTGGAGCAGCCGTGGGCAGTGCTGCCAGAAGAGTGGTGGCAGTCAGGACAATGGCACTGCCAGGGCTCAGAGCTGTCCCAGTCTGTGGTCACAGGGAGAGCCCTGGGTTCCTGCTGAGGAGGAGCAGGAGGACACAGGGCAGGGAGTGTCCTGGCTCTGCTGAGCAGCCTGGTCCCTGCAGAGTCCTGGGTTGCCTTTGCTGATGGGCAGGGGTCCAGGAGGGCTTTGGCAGGAGGAGGCAGCTGGAGAAGTGTCTTCACTGGGAGGGAGTAGGGGGCTGGGCCAGAGTGCAGGGAGCAGGGTGAGGAGCACTTTGGCTTAGGGGTGCCCTGGCCAAGCCCAGCTGGGATCCTGGGGTGTCCCATGTGGGAGCAGCAGCTCAGCAGAGCCAGGGCCAGGGGCCCAGGGAAAGGACAAGCTGACAGCCACCCTGGTCAGCTCCAAAGTCCCAGCAGCAGCAGCCTGCAAGACTTCCTGAGAGAAAGGCCAGGGCTGGCCCCTGAGAAACACGTCCCCTTCAGCCCAGCCCAGCATTTCCTGCCCAACAAACAGTCTGTTCTTGCAGCAATGAGAGACAGCCAGGAGGGCACAGAGAGCTTCAAGTTCTGCTCCTCCTGCCCCACCCCCCCCTCAGTGCTGTCACAGGCAGAGGGAGGGAGCAGCAGGGACTGGCCCTGAGAGCAGTGCCAGAGGCACAGGCAGGGCAGGTGTGGGCAGAGCTGTTGTGCAGGCACAGAGAAGGTGGAGAGAGGCGAGCCAGAGCGGGGCTGGCCATGTGGAGTGCCCTGTGCATGGGCTTCTTGCCCATTGTAGGTAAGTGCAGGGAAGGGCTGCTGGCCCCAGGAGCTGAGCCCTGTGCTCTGCACGGCTCTGGGAGCTGTGCTGGGCGCTTGCAGCCGCCCCTGTTCCCCGGCTCCAGCTGCCCAGCCGTGCCTGTGGAGCACGCTGAGAGCAGCCCTGCTCCTCTGGTGCCTGTGAGCTCGTCACCTCCATCCAAGCTGCCTCCTCTGCAGCCTGGGCACACGCAGGGCACCTCCCTGCTGCACTCAGACCCTGGGGCCCAGCGCTGTGCCCTGGCACTGGACACTCTGCTCCTGGGGCACTGCGGCCCCTCTGGCACACACCAGCTGCAGGATGGCAGCACAGGGCACAAGCCCCATGGCCTGTGACAGGCCTTTGTCTCTGCTGGGCTCATCTGGAGCACTTTCAGGGACAGCAGAGTGGGCTCCTCACCATCCTGTCTTGGCAAGGGCAAAAGGGTTTGTCAACCCATATTGGTGCAAATGCTTCCTGCTTCTTTGGGGAAAATCAGAGAAAGCTTCATGTCTGACAGGGAAAAGGAGGGAGGGAGATGTGGTGTCTCCTTCCTTCTGAGCCTTGATAGCTGCTACCAGCTCTGCCCATCAGTGTCAGCTGGCTTCAAAGAGGAAGATTTTGTCCTCCCACTGGTGCAGTTCCAGTCCAAAGCCCCACCAGCATTGCCCTGAGCTGTGCTGAATCTTGCAGTGACTGTGGCTTGTTCTTGCTCTCTGCAGTGGTCACTGGCCAGGTGGCCTTGGAGCAGCACCCCAGGGACCTGAGCGTGCGAGAGGGAGATCCAGGCACCTTCCAGTGCAGCATGAAGGGGGGTTCTATGAACAGCTATGTAATGTACTGGTACCGTCAGGGCCCACGGGGGTCTCTGGAATGGATTTATAGGGAGGGTGATTATTATGGAGAAGGTTTCCAAGATCGCTTTAAGGGAACAGTGGAGAGCTCCAAGAACAAGTTCACACTGCAGATCCTGGCAGCAAAGCAAGGGGATGCAGCAACGTATTACTGTGGAGCAGAACCACCTTGGAGCAGCTCTGTAGTAAAATGGATCAAAAACTGCAAGATGGGGAAGACAGATGTCTCAGCATTTCCTTCTAGCAGCTGCTCCCCAGGGCTCTTGTCAGGCAATGGCAGGTGCAGGAAACATCCCTCTGGCTTGGTGGCACTAAAAGGCAGTGCAGGGAGGGCTGGGAGAAGGGCTGCTGCCATTTATGGTGCAGGAGGATCTGTTCTGGCAACTGCCCAGGCTGTTTGGGCAAGTGCAGGTTCAGTGCACATTGCCTGGGCTCCTGTCCAGCACGGCCTCATTTCTCCTCTGTGCCTTGGCTGCAGAGCCATGGGATGATGGAGATGTGTTGCTGTAGCTGCCAGGGTGCTGTGGGGGATGGAGCCAGGCTGTTTAGCAAAGGCAGATCAGCAGGGATGACATTGCTCTGGGTGGCTGCTACAGAGCACCTGGTGAGAAAGAGGGAGTTGAGAAGGTGTGGTGAGTTGATTTTGGTTGTCCTGCAGGGGCTCAGCAAGCTGCTCTCTCAGTGCCCCTCCTCAAATAAACAGGAGGAAAATATGCAATTAAGGCTTGTGGGTTGAGATAAGGACAGGGAGCTCTCCCTGCAGTGCCACCATGGGCAAACACAGGGACTTGGAGAAATTAATTTAAGTTTTTGTTATTCAAATCAGAGTAGGATAATGAGAAAAAAAGTGCAAATCTAAAATCATCTGATCTATCCAGTCATTGCACAGGGATGGGGAAGGAAACTGTCACTTTATAACACATTTTGTCTGCCACTTCTTACATCTCATACCCTTCCCCTTCCTGAGTGTGGAGTCCACCCCACAGAAGACATTTCTCCAGGAATTTTTCCGCTTTGGTTCTGTGCATTGTCTGCAGTTCTTCCCACACTCCTGCAGTGTGAGTCTATAGTTCACAGTGCAGTCCTTCAGGAACAGACTGCTGCAGTGTGGGTACCTGCAGGTTGTGCCAGAAAAGCTGCTCTGACATGGGCTACTTATTCCATGAGACCACAGCTCCTGTCAGGAGCCAGCTCCAACATGAGCTCTGCATGGAGTCTGAGATCTGCTCAGGACATGTCCAGTTACTTCTGTCTGGGGAACCCTATGGGCTGTAGGGTCAGTATCTGCTCCACCATCACTTGACATCTCCTGCATCACCCTGACCTGGGCAGCAGGGTTATCTCTGCTCTGGCCTCTGCAGCACCTCCCAGCACAGCCTTGGGAAGTGGGAATCTTGCTTAGCCACATTTACAGCGTTCTACAGTGAGACAGAGGGTCTGAGTGGGTAAGAACGTGGAAGTTGTGCATTCTTCATTCAGTTGTGGTCACAGCACTGACTGCCCTGGGAACCCTCTGGGGAAAGTCCTTTGTTATGGACTAGAAAACAGCTGAGTTACATGGACTGTGCAAGGGTAGATATTGTGTGCTCCATCCTGTCCTGGCGCCGCTGATCCTGGAGTCCCTCTGGATTGCAAAATGAGCTGTAGCAGGAACATGGAAGCAACTGCTGGAACAGCAGAGGGCACTGGGATTGGCTGCTGCTGTGGGTTCATAAAGGAAGGCCTCCATCTCTCCATCTCTCCATCTCCATCTCTCCATCTCTCCTGCCGCCTGAGCCCCCATTACCCAGATGGAGAGAGGCGGCCGAGCTCGCGCCACAGCGCCCCCTGCAGGGCAATCACCGCACTGCCCTGCCCGGCCGGGAGCCAGCAGCGCCCCTGCTGGCTGTGCCCGGAACTGCACCCAAGGGGAAAGTGCCTGCAGCCGAGAGCAGCTGGGACTGGGCTCTGGCTCTGTTTGGTGCTGCTGCCGGTGATGGTGTTTCTTTGCTGTTCTATACACACATACTGGTAAAGAACGGGTGTTCCTTTTCCCATATCTTTGCCTGAAAGCCCCTAATTTCAAAGTTATAATAATTCAGAGGGAAAGGGGATCATGTTTTCCATTCCAAGCGAGGTTCCCACCTTCCTTGGCAGACCCTTGTCTTTCAAATTAGGACAGCCACCACCCCATGTGTGAGGCAACAGCTGGAGCAGCCACAAACTCACAAAGAGTACATTTATTTCCTTGCCAACCTGGGGGAATCCCTGAGCAACAGCCACACAGAGGCAAAGAGAGACACTGGCATCTAAACTAGGTCCATGCTAGAGGTTCCCTGGATGTAGTTGACCCTGGGCTGGAGGGTCACCTGACCTTCCCTATTGGAAGGTCATTTGAGCAGTTTTCCAGCCTCCTGATTCCTCTGCTTTTAATTCACTCCTCCCAGCACCCCCAGACCCAGACTGCCATGTTCCAGGACCCCTGTCACACTACCACTAATGCCCACAGGAAGAGAAGTTGCAGAATAGAAATGCTTTGAAATAACACAAGTACTGATTATTTTCCTGCTTTCTATCCAGATTAACTCCCTCAGACTTTCCAGAGGTGACATGTCATCCCCAAGTTCCCGTTTACAGCTCAGACTTTCTGATATTACATGAGATCCTTCCTTGAAAGCCATATGGTGTTTCTTCAGGTGGTACGTTGGGTGTAAAACCACTGAACAAGTCATGTGACTGCCTGTACAGTCCAAAATACTGTGTTGTGAAATAGAGACAGTTTTTACTATGAAATATATCACTGTGCTCTTGGGCTGGGATACCACAATGATATAAACAGCATAGGGACCTGTACAAAAACAAAAAGAAAGGAAAAGGATGAGGTATTTTGGGAAGAAAGGAGGTGAGTGACTGTAATGATTAAGAAGAGAAATAGAAAATTATTTCTATATTGCCTTTTATCCTGGACATATAAAAGAGCTCATAGGTAGAAGAAAGGGAGAAGGTGAAAATTCTGCACTCAATCAAGCAATTTGATATCATTGAACTATTCAATTAACTTTTTTTCCTTTCCAGTTTTGAAAATAAGTCTATCTCTGGATAATCTCATGGACTTGCACCCATGGATAATTAGGATTAATATTTGGCTTATCATCTCCTGTTTTACAACACTTTTGAACACTATGAAGGAAGAGTGAGTTATTGGAATATGTCTTAGCACTGTGAACACAGCTAAGCTTATATTTGGACCAGGGACGACTCTCACAGTTGTACCAAGTAAGTGCCATTTCTTTATTTCTGAAATTTCATTCAAAATTGGGGTGGACATAAAAGAAAGGAATTTAATGGTTTAGGCTAACTGTAAGTATTTTCATCTGCAATAATCCCCTGAGCGCACTCTCACTCCAGCCAGGCTTTCAAGCCAAATCCTCAGCTGTTCTTGGGTCAGAAAAGTTTCCCAGGAACAGCTGGGCTGACTGTCATGGCACCTTTATTCCATGATCCCCAAACACCAGTAGGGCACTGCTTAGCATGGAATAATTTATTCCCACTTTGAGAATCACTGTGGCTGAAATCTCCTGTCAAGTGTCCAATTCTGCAGTGGACTTGCACTGAGTGACTTGGGGCAGGACTGCAGAGCTCAGAGAAGAGCTCACAGTGTGAGGAGTTTTGAGACAGATCTGGAACTGCCTGTTCTGAGAAGTTCTGGTTTGACACCAGCACCACAATGACAGTGTCCCCAGGTAAGTAATTCCACTGCCCCGGGGACACAGGAGGAAGGAGGTTAAATTGCCTTGGGCTTAAATTCTCACAAGTGCCTCATATCCAAGAGCTCCTGGCATGAAAGACAATTGGCTGCCAAGTTGTGTGGGACCTGTAAAGACCAATGTGTGGAGTAGGGATTACAGGAAGCCTTAGTAGCTCCTGTCTTCATTTGGAATTCCATGATATACAATAAAGGTTGATGTCTCCCTGAGGTTTTTAACAGGATTGTGAATGTTGGGGTGGAAAAGGGGCGTTTGATGTTGATCTGTGCTGTCCAAAAGATTCAGGTGCATCCTTCAGGAATTGTAGCTGTGCTTTCAGAGGTCTTGACGTACTGCAAGAACATCCAATATTATTTTAGGCCCATTACTATTTACAATAAAGGACTCCTTCTGTGAATTTGGAAGACTAAAGTGAAGGAGAAGTACAACTATTTGCCCGAATAAATTTTCAGAACATAAAACACAAATCCCTTCCAGAAGGAAGCATGTGGTAGGATTTCATGGCTGGATTGTTACAAAATTCAAGTAGTGGGACTCAAATGAGATTTTGGGGTCAGATAAAACAAATCTTCTGCTCTCTGAAATATAACTGCACTGTGTACATTATTTCTTGCTGAAGATCTTGCCCAGGGAACTATTGCAGAGAAGCAGCTTGTTTGTACTGTGGCTGTTTGGAAAGCCTGGAGAGGAGACCACATGAGAAGCCTTTCAAGGTCTTCTCAGAGAACACAGAATGCACAGGACTGACAGGCTCTGGCCAGCCATGGTACAGCACCTGGGAAGGAAATGTTTGATTTCTGTTGGGTGTCTGGTTGCTGTAGGTGTGGACAAGTGTGTAGTTCTGCCTGTTTGGTCAGGAGAGCTGACCCATGAAGTTGTGGCACAGCACCATTTGCCTTTCACCTCAGTTCCTCAGCAGTGCCATGGGGCTGATGGGGAAAGGGGGTACAATCAGAGCCCCTTGACAAAGTTCCATCAGTACCCTGGGATGAACAAAATGTTAGACCTGTGGGATCTTTTGACCCACCTGCAAAATGAAAAGCCTCAAGCACCTCTCTTTACCCAAGAGACACCTCAGGGTGCTCCTGTGAAAACAAACAGGTAAATATTAGTGGATGTGTCTGACAGCCTTTCATAAGCTGAGCCTTTTCTGGCAAGGAAGCCCACTGGAGGATCCCTGTCAGTTCCACATTTTGACTCTAATTCAAATTGTTAATTAAAGTCCTGATATTGTTTTTTGTGATCACCATTGATTCTCCATAAATAACCTGATCTAGAGGCAAAGGTGTTTTGTTTACAAAAGAAATCATGGTGCTACAATGATTTGTTGGCTACTAAATTATTTGACAACAATAGTTTTCTTGTAAGAAAGATTGCTGTGAGTTAAAGCAATCATCCTTCAGTATTTGCACCTCTATTGTCAGGGAATAATGACATCAAAGACAGTTAATGAGAATGTTTCAAATTATTCACTGCTGAAGTAAATGTGAATTTTTCATCACTCAGCACTCAGGAAAACCTGCAGTAAAATCAATCCTGTCCAAACCATGCTTTTCTTTACAGAAACTTCCAATATTTCCATCCCTCAAATCATTGTGATGAAATCAAAGAAACTGGAAGAAGGTGGCAGCCTTGGAAAAGCAGCTTGTTTGGCAAGGAATATTCAGACAAAGAGCATCAACTTGGAGATGCCCTCAAAGAAGGTCGTATATGAACAGAGCACATCCATTTTGACATCAGAGGGGCTGTACAATGCAATTAAAGTGGTCAGTGTGACAAAAGACACAGAGGTGACCTGCACGGCCAAATTCAACAACATCATGATAACAGCTCAGCCAGGTACAGTTTGGTGGCACAGCTGTCACTGATTTCTGGAGACACTGGCCTGTGGGGCTTTGGGTTCTCCTTCTTGACAGCATTGCCCTGGGCAGCCAGCAGAAATGAGAAAGGCATTGGGGATTTCAGCAGGGGGAGTTGAAAGATGTTTCAAAGCATCTGAAAGAAATGGTTTCAACCCTTTAATTACTTGGAGATACCTTTTTTGGGGAGAAAAGTGAAGACACAATCTATTTGTTCCAAATGTGAATTTCCTTATGACTAAATATTTCACCCTGTAGTAACAAAGCTGCGGCAGCACAAGCTGGAGCAGCCTTTAAAAATCCTGCAAAAACTCAAAGATTTGGTTTGCTGTGAGGGTTTTTAAACTATGTAAATTTTTATATTTTAAGGGATTGTTTTTGCACTCCTGAAGGTGATTCACATAATGAAAAGAAATGCATGAATATTTCTCTTTCCTGAAGTTGCATGGAGAAATTGTCACCTCTAATAATATTGGAAATAATGACTGATCCTCTGAGCACCAACTTTCCAAAACTTCCTACAGGAAATATCACATGAACATTCCTTGTAATCCTGTATATAATGGGGATATAGTTTAAAATGCCTTTTCTTTATCATGCTACAGAAAAGGAGGCTGAAGAACCAGTGGCAGGGCCCAGTAAGAGCGTTTGCAACAGCACAGAGCCCTCAGCACAAGGTGAGTTACCCAAACAGGTGGGGAAGTTCCATTGCTGTTTGGGGGATAAAGGCATGGAAATGGATTTTCTCCAGCCCACAGGAGGCACAACACAACACATTCACCAGACACAAGCTGCTGTTCCAAGGCTGCTCCTGCAGTTACACACAAGCCCCAGGAAGCCAAAAGCAGCAGAGACAGACCCTGGGCTCCCCTGTTGTTGCCATGTTCTCTATCCTCTGTTCCTTTCTGCTCTTCCTTTCCCTGAGACCATCCCCTGGGCATTGTCCCACTTCCTGCCAAGATCACAACATCAACACCCAGACCATGATCTCTCTGCTCTTTTCTGGTCCCTGAGCAGATGCTGAAGGGCAGAGAGTGAACATGCTGTCCATGGCTGTGCTGGGTTTGAGAGTCCTGCTGGCAAAGAGCATCGCCTTCAACACCCTCATGAGTATCAAGCTGTTTCTTCTCTGAGGTGAGGGAGCTCACAGCCATCAAACACTGGTTCCTAGGCCCAATTTCATTAAATGTCATTTAAACCCCCCTTTGCTCTTCCAGTGATGGGGAATGAAGGCAAGAGGAGCCCAAGGAAGAGCAGGAAAGAACGTGAACCAGCAGCACAAGGGGCTTGAACAAGCAGGGCCAGAGCAGCTGACAGAGAGCAGCCAGGACACAAGGCAGCAGCTTCCCCTGAAGACACTGAACCCTGTTCACTCCTGCCTGGCCAGCTGATTGACACTGAAGAGCTTGAAGTGCTTTTGCTGTTTGCTCTCCTCTGAGAACTGAGGGGAGTGGATTTACCCTCATCCTCCTGCTGAGTAATCTCCCCACTCTTGTGCCATTTGCACACAAGTGTCCAAGCTGCTTCAATAGCTTAGAGAACTCCAATGCTATCTGTAGATATCTGACCTTTTAAAAGCACCTTTCCCAGGCATGTTGTGTTACTGCCTGTGCCACTGCAGTACTGCTGCTGAGGAAATTCAAGCCCAGTAGTTGCTGTTTGGAGCTTTCAGTTTTAGATCAATTTAATGAGTGTGTATTGCAGATGAGAAGAGTTGTGTCTGATCTGAAGTGATGCCATTCAACCAGATAATTTTAATTTATTTATTAAGCCTCTATTTCTTATGCCAAATAAATTTCATGTGCATTTTAGGTTTCTGTAGTAGTAATGAAAATAAATTTCTTCTAAGCTAAAATGCTGTGGGCTTTTTTTCTTTTTCTTCTGAATCTGGGATGGAGATTGCTGAAATCCAACTGTCCTAAAGCCCACTGGGATCACAAACACAGCTATGATAATGTAGATTTCCTGTTGGCTGAATGTGTCTTTTCCAGGCTCTGTGCAGGGAAGTGTCTCTGGCACATTCAGGAGCTTCAGGAAGGAGAGACCTTGCTGAAGGCATGAGGGAGGAAAATGCTCCCAGCAGCAGAGAAGAAACCCTGCTGGTGTCTGGCACCCAGGGATAGGAGCAAGGGGCCACCAGGAAGTGTTTTTGGGTGGTTTGATGGAGTGATAGTTTCCATGGCAACTTGGTTCTGACCTAACAGAGCCCAGCTCACACCTTCCCCAGCTCATCCCCCTCTCACAAGCTACAGGCAGGATGCTGTGGTCACCATTTGTGACTCAGTTACAGCAGGCAGCATTAACCCTGCCCTGCTTTTGAGAAAACAAGTTAACCACATCCTGCAGGGGAA
>JAREIS010004226.1:0-14682 GCA_030060385.1 Muscicapa striata striata | reverse complement strand
GAAGACACCTTTAAAAATAACAGGATATCTAGGTTGGATGTATTTTTGGTTTATTAATTTGCTTTTGTTGCAAATAGGATTAGAGAAGCAAACCAGTTTATTTAATGGATAAAGAGAAATTTCTCTATTTTTCATACTAAAAATGTACAAAAAGACCCAATTTACTACCTTTAAAATAACTTCTACAAATATAGTTGAAAGAGGAGTTTTTTTTTTTAATCTACAAAGATTTCTTCACAAGTAAGTTTTTGTTTGGTTTTTATATTAGAGGGATTAGCCACCTGGGAGAATGGAAATCTGATTACTATCAGATTTTTTTTCAAAACTAACAAACTTTTCAAACTAACAGTTTTCCTCATAACTTTTACTAAGGACTATATTAATTTATGAGGCAAACTTCAAGGATTATATCAGATTAAGCAAAAACTTACTTTATTTTTGAGAACAGAGGTTATTTTCTTTTTCTTCTTTTGGGGGGGGAACAGCCATGGCTTTTTTATTTTTTAAATTTAGGGGATTACAGCAATTTTAACATTTTCTTACTTTAGTATTAATGCTTTTATTTATATTTACAGTTAGAACAATCATATTCACTTCATAATATTTTTATGTGTCATAGGGAAATAAGAGATTTTTCCCCATAGTTAAAAAAAAAAAAGAGAAATTTTAGTTAACAGTTTTCTTTTTTCTTTATATAGCATTTGACTTCTCTTTTTGTTTGATTTCTGTATTTTTATATTGTTTCTGTGTGTATTATAATTTTGTGCTTTTCTGTTTGGTTGTTTTGTGGGTTTTTTTTTTTTGTTTTTTTTTTTTTTTTTGGGAGAGAGAATAAAGTATCTGTAAAGTTTTACTCTGGGCGCTGAAAGAGTTAATACCTTGCCCAGGCAGCAGAGGGCTTTGTGATTTTTTCCAGGTGGGGCTGTTGAGTTATTTACAATAAAGAGTCTTTCCAGGCCACGCTGGGGGCAGGGTGAGGACTGCAGGGTTTAGTCAGAGAAGCGCTGATGAGTTTCTGGTTCCATGGCTGTTCTCCGGCGCCCGCTGCGCTCAATTCCAGCCGCGGGCCGGGGGTTCTTCCTCCACCCTGCCCAGCAGACAAGGCTGTGGGGCCTTGCCAGAACGGGGCTCAGCTGTTTTTCCCCCAGGCCCGTGGGCAGCGGGGCGGGCCCGGCCGTTCGGAGCCGCTCCGGGCCGGGGCAGGGCAGGGTTCTGCCGAGCCGCGGCCGTGCCGGGGGGCAGGGATGTGAGCAACGGGCCTTGCCTTTCCTTTCCCTGGATATCGGGATCCCTGGCTGGAAACGGGGCCCGGCAGCTTCCTGAGCTCTGAGTCAGAGCCCGCCTGCCCCTGCCCGGCCTGGGCAAAGTGGAGGGGCCTGGGCTGGTGTTATTGTGTGAGAGGCCGGAAGGGAAAGAGAACTGTCCCGGGGCTTTTTGTCTTTATAAGTGTGTTTCACAAAGAGGCAAAAACTTGCTTATTGCTGTGACAACATGTCAGTATCAAAAATCCGACACTGACTGGTTCCTGTCAGATACAAGGGAGACTGCTCAAGTCTCGCCAGGTAAAAAATTTCAGGAAATTTTTACAAACCACGACATTGAAAAAGACCTCCAAGACCATTCAGTATTCCTGAATGCCACCAGAAGTTAGGATTGAACACAGATTTTCTGGAGTTAAAAGTCAACAAATCCATTCTCTCCAAGGAATTCCCAATTTCAGTTTGCATCCCAATACACATTCTGCCCCTGCGTGTGGGTGACACAAAACTCCCAGGAAAATATCCCTGGGAAGCTCTCTCCTGAGAAACAAAGAAAAACTCCTCTCACATGAAACAATTTGTGCCTGAAAACTTCTTATCACTTTAGAGTCTCATTGGTGTTCAAGTTAGTGCAGTGATTGGTTTCTTTTAGAGTGTTAAGTGAAATATAATTGGATATTGAGTTTAACTAGTGTTTTAATTGGTTCCTTTCTGAATCCCTCTGAAATCTATAAATACTTCTGTTCTACCTGTATCTAACGGATTTGTAGCCTGAACTCCCTTCGGAGAATAAACTGTCTCTGGAATAATGCAGCTACAGGTCTCAGTCTTTTTCCTCGCTGGCAGGTAGCCAAGGGGCTACTTGAACCCCCCTGAGCTATCTGGGTTCTCGTAGCACCTTGGGGCGCTAGCTTAACCCTGGCCCCCCGAACGCTACATAAGTGGTGTCCGAACGACAAATTACCCTGAAAAAGAGTAGTTTTGGTAAGCAGCACAGTAATCTGCAGTTCTGCTTTCTCGATGCCGCTTTTCTTAAAAAAGTGAGGTTTTGTTTTAAATAGCCGACCTTTTTTAAGAAATACTCCAAGCAACCTCAGAATTCCGGAGCTGAGACTTGGATGTCTGTCAGCAACAAGCAGCAGAAGACCCTTCGGCTGAACATTTGGTGAGAATTTCAGCAATTGCTCGCGAGCTTTTATCTAGGGGTCAACTTTTCTGTTTTTTTTCTCTGCTGTTTGTTTCGAGGCTATGGGAGGAATCCTCACCACAATTTCCCTTACTCCCATAGAAAAAGACTTTTATTCCCAAATTCTATCTTTGCTTTCTACTAATAATTGTAACTTTTCTGGGAAAAAAATTTCAAAAAATAATTTAAAAAAATTTGTTAAATGGTTACTTCAACAGTTCCCTGATACTAACTCTGACTCTATCTGCTCTGAAACTTACTGGAATCATGTTGGTACTCGCATATACCAGCTGCAAACTAAAGGTGATTTTAAAATTGCTTATTTTATTCCTTTGTTTCAACTAATCGTTAGTGCTCGTAAAAATGCAACTTTATCTTCCTCTGAACCGAATTCGTCTCTTTCTAATACAGCTCCTTCTTCCACCCCCCCCCTGCCCTCACAAAACAGCCCCATAGAACACCAGCTCGCTCTGTCACCGTCCTTGAAAGTAACTTCATGCAATCTGTTGCCCGCTGCCCCCCCTTCCAACCTCAATGTATCCTTTGTCTCTCCTGGCTCAGAGGCACTGCTCACCCTCCCCCATTCTCCCTCCGACACCATCCCGGTTCCCTCCCCTCCCCTAGCCCCGAGCAGTACCACTGCTCCCTCCTCCCCCCCGGCTCCGCGCGCACCCGCGGGCCCCTCCCCTGTCCCTGCCCCGGACCGCTCGGAGACCGTCTCGCCGACCCCCACAGCCGCGCGAAACCCCGCCTCTGCCTCCCTGCCACCGGCCCCCCCGATTGCAGCCGGCAGCAGCCACCCTGTACAGCCACCCTCTCTCTCTGCGCAGTCACCCTCCGAAACCAGTCACTCTCACCGTTGCGTGTGTACCAGTTTCCCTGCCCCTGCCGCCCTAACCCCAGTTACACCCCATTCTGTACCTTCATGTACCCCCACTCACCCCAACTCCGTGTACTCCGCAACCCCTCCCTCCCAGCCATCTCCTGCCAGCACTGGCACTCACCACTTTTCGATTTCTACAGCGCCACCGCCACCTTGTGGCCGAATTGTTTTATGCACCCAACCAAACCAAACCCAGCCTCCTGCCTCTATCCCCCCACGACCCCATCCCTCTCTGCCTACTCAAGCGACTGAATTACAAATCCTTTCTCCTTCTTTTAAAAAGCACCACAAAAAATGCAAACATTATGGTTCTTCTGATGAATCAAATTCCTATGATTCAGAAGAAGAATTCCATGACCCTTGGGCCAAGATCAAATTATTAGCCACTCAAAACGGACAATGGGAGATTGCTCAAAATATTTCTGCTTTTCCTGTCACATATAAACCAAGCAGGAGAGGTGGTGCAACAAACAGACCTAATTATGAAGATTTTTACCTTAAACAATTAACTGAGTTATCCAAAATTGCCAAAGATTATGGGAGAAACACTCAAATTTTTAAAAATTTACTGGAAGCTGTTTTTTCCTCACAAGTTTTAGTACCTTATGATATACAAAACATTGTACATTGCCTTTTATCACCAGCTGAATATATGTTATTTCAACAGCATTGGCACAAACAATTAAAAGTTTTATCTGATAATTATGCAAAAGATCCAAACTGCCCAAATTTTACTGTAGAACAGCTGGCTGGTGAAAACAATTTATCACCTTCAGAACAATCTAACCTTTTCCCCAGGAACATACTATTAGACATAGCAAATGCAGCAAAAACATCACTGCTCCTCACTCCAGATGACTCCACACCCACTTTACATTTTTCAAACATTAAACAAAAAATAGATGAGAGTTTTATCAAGTTTGTAGATAGACTGAAAGATGCTTTAGACAAACAGATTGAAAGTGCGGAGGCGAGAAAGGAACTTCTTTGTAAGCTTGCCATGACCAATGCAAATGAGCAATGCAAAACTGTCCTAAGATCTTTGCCCCTCGACCCTCCACCCACAATTGAAAAGATGGTGGAAATTTGCACACATCACATGTCCACTGAGAACACAGTAGCCCAAGCAGTTGCCAAAGGTATTGCAGAAGGGGTTACTGGAGCCGTTGCAATGGTTGCTTCCCATGACAGTGCCCGTTGCTTTTACTGTGGTGATCCTGGACATTTTTTAAAAGATTGCCCAGAAAAGCCTCAGATGTATCAACCACACAACAATAATAACAAACCCCAGAGACAACAAAAATACCCACAGCAACAAAAAAACTTCCCTGCGCTACGACAACAAATCAAAGGCCATCTCCCGCACACCTCCACCTATGAGAATCAATCGGATTCCACCAAACTTCAAGAAAACCCATCAATCCCAGACTTCAGTACCAGACGTCAACTGGTAAGCCTCCGTTCAATAACCTTTACAGATTATCTCTACTCTCGTCTACCTACAGGCAAATGCGCACCTCCAGACGGTCCTTGGAGCATTTTTGTAATGGGTGATGCACTTCATGCCCCCAAACAAATTTTTGTTTTGCCAGAAATCCAGACCCTCCACTCTGGACAAGAAATCTATGTTCAACTTTGCTGCACAGACCCCCCCTTTTTCCTTCCACAGGGGACCCCCATCGCTCAAGCCTTCCTGCTTCCTAAGCATCTCAACGAACGACTCCCTCCCAACCCTCTCGTCTTGTGGGTGCAAATCATGGGATCCAAGAAGCCCGTCCTTGAATGCAGCATCCTTTGCAAAGGTGAGAAGATCCACAGACCAGGAATTCTGGACACCGGAGCTGATGTCACCATCATCTCTCGCTCGGAATGGCCAGACAACTGGGAATTGCAACCGGTACCTGGCATGATCGCTGGAATCGGCGGTGTCACAGTGTCCATGCAAAGCAGAAACAACGTCGTCATTGAAGGGCCCGAAGGCAAGTTGGCAACTGTTCGCCCGTTCGTGGTCAGAGCCCCCATCACCCTGTGGGGCAGAGATGTTCTTTCCCAGTGGGGAATGTCCCTCCAGATCCAAAACCAGGATTTCTAATTGGGGCCACTGAGGCGCGCACTTTACCACCCACCCCTCGGCTCACTTGGAAAAGTGAAGACCCCATCTGGCAAGAACAGTGGCCCCTGTCAAAGGTCAAACTGCGCGCATTGCATTCCCTGGTTGAAGAACAACTCGCCAAAGGCCACATCGTTGAAACCACAAGCCCTTGGAACACTCCAGTTTTCATCTTGCAAAAACCTGGAACTGACCGATGGAGACTTCTCCAAGACCTCCGCAAGATCAACGATGTCATTGAAGACATGGGTCCTCTCCAGCCCGGCCTGCCTTCGCCATCTATGCTGCCTCGAGACTGGACACTCGCCGTCATTGACATCAAAGATTGCTTTTTCAGCATCCCTCTGCACCCCCAAGATGCACCTCGGTTTGCCTTCTCCGTCCCCTCTCTAAATAGAGAGGCTCCTCTCAAAAGATACCACTGGCGCTTCCTTCCCCAAGGACTCAAAAACTCTCCTACCATATGCCAATGGTACATGGCTCACGTCCTTTCTCCAGTTCGGAAATACTTCCCAGATGTAATCATCTACCACTACATGGATGACATCCTCATCTGTGCCTCTGAAAAGACTCGTTTGGACAAAGCAGTGAAAACAACCATTGAAACTATTGAAAAAGCAGGATTTGAAATCCGTGAAGACAAAGTACAGTACACCAGCCCGTGGAAATACCTTGGTCTTCAAATTCGAGAGAGAACCATCATACCCCAGCAGGTTTCCATCCGAGACAACCCGAAAACCCTGAGAGACTTGCACAGCCTGTGCGGATCCATCAACTGGATACGCCCCCTTCTGGGAATCACAACAAAGGAGCTTGCTCCTCTGTTCAACCTCCTCCGTGGCAACGAAGACCTCGACTCCCCGTGCACCATCACACCAGAAGCTCAGGATGCCATCATCAAAGTACAAGAAGCCCTTTCCTCACGCCAAGCCCACCGGTTTGAACCAAATTTGCCCTTCCAGTTTGTCATTTTGGGGAAAGCTCCTCACTTTCATGGACTGATTTTTCAGTGGGACTCTCAACTCACAGACCCTTTGCTGATTCTAGAATGGGTCTTCACAAGCAACCAACCCACAAAAACAATCACCACATTTCAAGAAATCATGGCACACTTGATAAAGAAGGCCAGATCTCGCCTCCGTTCTCTCGCAGGTTGTGAATTCACATGTATTTACCTACCATTGACCACTGGAGACCTGGAGCATTTGCTCCAAACCAATGAAAGTCTCCAAATTGCTCTAGATAGCTACACTGGCCAAATTTCCATTCACTTACCTAAACACAAGCTTTTTAATAAAGATGCAGGTTTTCATTTAGTTCCAAAATTAGTCCAAAGCAGGACCCCTCTCAAAGCTCTAACTGTCTTTACTGACGGCTCAGGTTCGTCTCACAAGTCAGTTATGACTTGGAAAAACCCCAAAACCCACAATTGGGACTCTGATGTCCAAACAGTGGAGGGATCTCCACAAATTGCTGAGCTGGCAGCAGTTGTTAGAGCTTTTGAGAAATTCAAAGATGAACCTTTTAATTTAGTCACAGATTCCTCGTATGTAGCCGGTATAGCTATGAGAGCAGAACATGCCTTTTTAAAGGATGTTTCCAACCCAAAGTTATATCAACTCATTTCCACACTGACACACTTAATTTCTAACAGAAAACAACCCTATCACATTGTTCACGTAAGATCACACACTGATCTCCCAGGTTTTATTACAGAAGGAAACAGAAGAGCAGATGCACTGGCCATGCCTGCTGAAATTGCAAATGTACCTGACATCTTTGCACAGGCAAAGCTGTCACATGCATTTTTTCACCAAAATGTGCCTGCTCTCATGCGAATGTTCAAACTTCCAAAAGATCAGGCAAAAGCCATCGTGGCAACGTGCCCAAGCTGTCAATCTTATCAAATACCCTCTATGGGTACAGGTGTCAATCCCAGAGGTCTCAGCAGCTGCCAGCTGTGGCAGACTGATGTGACCCACTTCCCATCTTTTGGGAAGTCCAAATATGTGCACGTGTCAGTTGACACATTTTCTGGAGCAGTTTTTGCATCAGCGCACGCAGGAGAAAAAAGCCACACATGCTGCTAAGCATTTTCTCCTGGCATTTGCCACTCTAGGGGTCCCAAAAAGAGTCAAAACTGACAATGGCCCTGCCTACAAATCTAAACAATTAAAAAGTTTTTTAATGAATGGGGAATTGAACACACCACTGGCATTGCTTCAAACCCCACAGGACAATCTATTGTAGAAAGAACACACCAAACCCTCAAAAGAGTTCTCAATCAGCAAAAAAGAGACACAGAAATATTGTCTCCAGTTGAGAGACTTTGAAAAGCCCTTTATGTTATCAATTTTTTAAATTGCACCACATCAGAGCCTGATCCTCCCATTCTCCGTCATTTTGCAAACACAACTCAAGCTAAGCTCACTGAAAAACCACCAGTGTTGGTGAAGGACCCAGAAACACAGCAAATTTCTGGGCCCTTTCAACTGATCACCTGGGGAAGGGGATACGCATGTGTATCCCTGCCATCTGGTCCAAAATGGTTCCCAGGAAAAAATATCAAACCCTACCTAGGTACGGCAAAACCCACATCTTCCAGCAATGAGAAAAATTCTCCAGAGGCCAATACAAAGCCTCCTCAAAATCAAACCAGCGCTGCCTGGAGACGCAAGCGTCACAAAGTACCTGCAAACCAAAGAAAAAATCGTCCTGTCACTAGACAGCTGACGAAACAGAAAATCAAGCAGCGCACAGCTGCCTCAGTTAAGCCTTAAGCTGAACCTTTTGTTATTAAAGTAGTTTTTAGCTGAAATGTTATTAACTTCTGAAAAAAAAAAAAAAAAAAAGTTGTTTTAACTATCTCTCTTAATACCTTTAACTCTATCCCCAATTTTGTATGAAAGTAGGGGAGAAAAGTAAAAGGTCAGAATCCAATTCTTTCCCTTTCCATGATAACAATTTTTGCTTGTATTTCTTAGTAGAACTCTCATCCTTGTCCAAAGATGAAAAATATCTCCGTCAGTGTTGTCCTCACTGCAGCCTGGATGTCCATCACCATACCACATGCCTTCGGCTGGATCAACCCACAACCTTCCCAAAACATTTGGGTGACCTTAGCAAAAACTTTAAAACAAGACAACCTGTGTTTATCCATGGGCAACCTTGACAACCCACTTTCTACATGTTTAGTGGGAATCCCATTTGCAGCAGATGAATGGCCTGTTCAAAACTCAGAACTCCTTCGCACCACAGGTAAGAGACCCAACCCGGTGGACACTTGGGACGATTGGACAAAAATTTTGCCAAACACTCGTGAGGAACCCCAAGAATTGGATTTGCTGGGGTCCTCCAAAGCAACATTTTGCATCAAATTTCACTTTAAACGCCCAAGACAAATTTTGCATGAAGTAGATCTGTAGAAAAGCACGTACAGGAAAGACATTTCCCCCATAAACAAAGCATACAATAGTCCCGATTGGTGTCATTACACCGCACCCAGAATTTCTGAGTCCTCTCTCCACCCCAAAAAATTGCCCCAGGGAATGTTTCTCATCTGTGGTGACCGAGTTTGGGCCGGAATTCCCTCCCGTCTTCAAGGAGGGCCATGTAGCCTTGGCAAGCTTTCTACCCTCACCCCCAACACCACTCTGTTACATAACTGGAAAAAAGAAAGCCAGTCAAAACGTGTGAAAAGATCCTACACTCAATTTGATGAAAATTGCAACCCTGTATTGCATGTTTGGAACAAACCCAAAAGAATTGCTGCCTCCCTGTTCCTACCATGGGTAGCAGCAGCAAAAGCCCTTGGAGACATTGACCATTTGGGGTGCTGGCTTAGTAAGCAAGCCAATGCTACATCTGCTGCTTTGAGTGATCTTTTGAAAGATGAAGAAACCACAAGACATGCAACTCTGCAAAACCGAGCAGCAATTGAATTTCTGCTGCTCTCCCACGGACACGGCTGCGAAGACTTTGAAGGAATGTGCTGCTTCAACCTCTCTTCCCATTCCACATCCATCCAAGAAAACATCCAGAAGCTGAAAACCCTCGTGAAAGATTTGAAGAAGGAAACCACCCCAGACTGGGTCAACAATCTCCTCGGACAATGGGGACTGACGGGATGGGCCTCTTCTTTGGTCAAGGGCATTGTGTGGATTCTCATTGTCATTTTTATTGTGTTAGCTATGTTTTCATGTATGGTCCAGTGTTTCAAAAAAACTGTCAAAGACGCTCTCTTTGAAAATACAGAGAGAGGAATTGTGGGTGACACAAAACTCCCAGGAAAATATCCCTGGGAAGCTCTCTCCTGAGAAACAAAGAAAAACTCCTCTCACATGAGACAATTTGTGCCTGAAAACTTCTTATCACTTTAGAGTCTCATTGGTGTTCAAGTTAGTGCAGTGATTGGTTTCTTTTAGAGTGTTAAGTGAAATATAATTGGATATTGATTTTAACTAGTGTTTTAATTGGTTCCTTTTTGAATCCCTCTGAAATCTATAAATACTTCTGTTCTACCTGTATCTAACGGATTTGTAGCCTGAACTCCCTTTGGAGAATAAACTGTCTCTGGAATAATTCAGCTACAAGTCTCAGTCTTTTTCCTCGCTGGCAGGTAGCCAGAGGGCTACTTGAACCCCCCTGAGCTATCTGGGTTCTCGTAGCACCTTGGGGGGCTAGCTTAACCCTGGCCCCCCGTACGCTACACCTGAGCTCTGGGGGTTCCAGGGCTTGTGGAGGTCCCATCTCAATCTCTTATCTTGGAATTGCTTTGGAAACAGCTTAATAATCGATCCAGTGATTGGCGTAGAGGTGAGAATTGCTTTTGCCCCCCTGTTAGCTGCCATGCTGTCCCCAGCAGATATTTGAGCCTTCCTGCTCAGAGCATTTCAGTGCCAGGCTCTTCCAAGCACACACAGCTCCGCCGGTTGAGCTGACCATGCGGGCAGTGACCTGCGCTTGCTCTAATTCCCTTTCCTTAATCAGAGCGTGTCTTGGAACTCTTTTCCCTTCTCCTGCCCTTGCAGACCCATCCATGAACACATTTTGTCCCTCAGGCCAGGGAATGTCTCATCAATCTCTCCTGTGCTGGCTCTGGAGCTCTGTCCCTTGAATGCAGCCATGGGTTTGTTGCCAGCCCCTGTGCAGGCTGTTCAAACAGGAGGCTGGGTTAAACCCTTCTCCTGTCCTCAATTCTAAATCCTCCTGTGCCACTGAACAAGTTTCATTCTGTAATCACCGAGCACTGCTCATCCATGTAGAGGCTCTTTTGGTTATCAAAGCTTTAACTTGGTGCCAGACTTGAACAATAGGAGATCCTCCTGCCATCAGTTTTTGGGCCTCAGGTCCCATTAAAGCATAAAACGAGGTTCAGTTTCCTGGTAAATATTTAAAGGTTTAATAAAAGACAATAAGCTACAAATAATAAAGCAAAAGGTTATAAATGCTGGGTGCTTTTGGCATCCAGCCAGGGGCACACCCTAACTCAGAGAACACTTCCTTCAATGCTTTCATCTGTTGCATATTCATGGGTCCTCATGCTTTTTTCAAAATCATTCTCCCCGAATCTGTAAAGCAACATTTTTTCCTTCCCTGGGGTTCTAGTTTCCCAAAATCCAAGAGTGTGAAGAGTTTCCTGACTAACTTTTTGTTTCTACCATTCTCTGAGTTAGTTACATGAACAGAAGCTTTTTACATGACAATTGTACAGTCCAAGAAAAATATATTTAGCACACTACTTTTTAAAAATTTTGTTAATAGCAAAACTAATATAGCATTGATTTCAATATTTTCCAAAAGCCAATAATATGATATGTGATATAACACACATACAATGCAAATTTCTTTTCTAAATCTGAAAGAGCTATGGCTGGGGCACCAATCATTTTGGTTTTGTTTTATTTTATTTTTTTTTAAGTTTTCCTGTTTCTCATGTCAATACCACAATATTGAGGCCTGGTTCTAACAATCTCATTTATTATTCTTAGGTCCTGCACCATTCAATTGATTCCATCTCATTTCCTGACTGGCAGGATAGGAGCATTCTAGGGAGAGATCCCTGGCTCCAAAAGCCCTGCCTTTAGCAGGGACTCAATAAGAGCCCGTGAGCCCTTCCTTCCCTCCCTTGGAATAGGGCATTGCTTTTAGACACCACTTGTCCTGGTTGCTTCACAGTACTTTGGAGAGGCTCCATATCTAATTTACCCTATTTTCCTGGGGCTGCCCACACTTCTGGGCTCACTTCAGCACAGGCCTTGCAGACATCTGCCAGACAAAGCCACAACTCTGTATCACCTTTACAATATTAATTTGTATTCCTAAATTAGCCATCAAATGCCTTCTCAGTAAATTACAATCAGAATTAGGAACAAATAAAAGCTCCTGCATTTCAAACCCATCCCCCACATCTTCTTACACTGGTTGAATAAAATACACCAGCTCATCTTTCCCACTTATCCCTGAATACTGCTGTCTAAATCCCTTCTGGACTTCCCTTATTGCCCCCCTGGGTGTCTGTGTCCCTCATTGCCTCTGGGACAGTGTGCAATCTCCCTCAACATGCTTCCAAGGGACTCTTCAGAGATATTTTGGGATCATCATCCCTTTTGCCGGGAGCCCTTCCTGGCTTTCCCTTTCTCCCCTGCATGGGTGCCCTGCCATGTTCAGTCCCCGAAGATCCCACTGCACTCACTGATGAGATTTTCAGAGCTCTCTGGCTGCCGACTCTTCCCAGCCCCCCTGATGTGTCCCTCGTCTGTCTCCTGGTCACTCTCGGGTCCCCAATCCATGCCCGGTGCCGCCGCCCCCCAAGGGAGCCGATCACCCAAACTGGGTGAGGCACCTTCAGCTCCACTCGCTGCCCCCGCCCCGGACGGGGGAAGGAATTCCGGCCGAGCCCCAAGGTGTGTGGGAAACTTCACATCCCCAGAGGTTTCTGTGCACAAAGAAGACAGAGGAGTCCTGTAAAAGTAATTTCATTGACAGAAGAAGGGGCAGAGGCCATGGGCCATTTGCCATGGGGTCTGTGCAGTTGCCAAGGCCGGGCCCCCCCGCGCTGCCGTGGCGGGAGCGGCTGCAGTGGGGACCGAGTGCGGGCGGGAGCGGCCGAGAGCCCAGCGCTGCCCCAGCCCGAGCTGCCCCAGCTCCATCCCTGCCCCTGCGCTGGGATGCTGTGGGTTTGGGGGGAAGAGGGAGCCGGCAGGGGGTGCTGGGCCTGGAGGCAGCAGGAGAAGGAAAGGAGAAGCAGGGCTGGAGAACAAAATGGTCAAAGGATGCACATGGGAGGAGAAGGTGGAATTGTGGAGGAGGAATATTAGAAGGAAGAGGAGTGTGAGGAAGAGTAGGGACAGAAGAGGAGGAGGAGCAAAAACAGGAAGCAGCACAAGGTTCCACCCCTCCCTGTATGTGCAGCCTACCCCCAAGCCCCAGGAGCATTTCCCCGCCCCCCCCCTCCCCATCCCATGCAGCAGGTTACAGGCGAAGGGGATCTACGATTTTCAGAGTGGTGAATCTTGGTGCTTGTGAGCTTTATTGGTGCTTTATTGGTGCTTTTTTGTGGGGCCTGGATCTTTTTATTTTGCGGGGATTTGGGGCTGATCTTGCTTCTTGGGAGGTTTTTGATCTGTGTCTTGATATGTGCAGAATTATTGGGCTGATTCTTGGTGTTTTGGAGGTTCTTACAGACGCAAGATGCCAGATGATTTCCTGACTTGCACTTCGGCAAGGAGGAACTCCTAGGTCAAGGCGCTCTCCCTCTTGTTCTTTCTCCAAATCAGAATTTTTCATTCCCAATTGTGGCAACTGGAGGAGGAGGAAATGCCCCAGAGATCCCTCAGGAGGAGGAGCTGCAAACCCAGCCCAGGGAGCTGCGAGGAGCAAAGACCCTCCCTGAGCCGGGAAGGCGGCAGGAGATGTAGGCAGAACTCAGAGCTGGTGGAGAAGCCTCATGGAGGGGAGAAGCCCCACAAGTGCTTGGAATGTGGGAAGGGTTTCTGATGGAGCTCCCACCTGATCCAGAACCAGATGATCCACACTGGTGAAAAGCCCTATGAGTGTGGGAAATGTGGGAAGGGATTCAGAGACAGCTCTGAGTTGTTGCGGCATCAGGTTGTCCACACAGGGGAACGCCCTACACCTGCTTGGAATGTGGGAAGGGCTTTGGGCAGAGCTCCACCCTGAGAAGACACCAGCGCATACACACCGGGGAGAGGCCCTACAAGTGTCCTGTGTGTGGGAAGAGGTTTCAGACCAGCTCCCATTGCCTCCTACATGAGCGGATTCACACAGAGGAGAGGCCCTTCTGCTGCCCCGACTGCGGGAAGGGCTTCAAGCGCAACTCCCATCTCACTGTCCACCGGCGCATCCACACTGGGGAGAGGCCCTACGAGTGCCCTGAGTGTGTGAAGAGCTTCGTGCTCTGCATTAATATTAAAGTAAACAAAGTGTGCCTCATAATTTAATATAGTTCTCAGTAAAAGTTATGAGGAAAACTGTTAGTTTGAAAAAGGGGTCTTTAGATAGTAATTAGATTTCCATTCTCCCAGGCGGCTAATCACCGTAATATCAAAACCAAAAGAAAATTTTCTTGGAAAGACATCTTCGTAGACTGAAAAAAGTCTCGTCTTTCAAGTAAATTAGTAAAAAACTGTTTTAAAGATGGTAAACTGAGTTGTTTTTTATATGTTTTTCGTATTAAAAAGAGTAATCTAAAGTTTTTTTTTTTCTTTATAGTTTCTAGTAATAAAATTTCTCTTTATACCATTTAAAGTTAAACCTGTTTTTTGTCTACCTCCTATATCTCATAACAAAAAAAATTCTAATTCATAAACCAAAACCACTACATCCAATCTCAGTGATTCCAGGATTTTCATTTCCTGTTGCCCAAGGGTGTCTTGCACAGCCAAATGCTGATGAAGTGGGGCGAAGTCCAAGATTTTGAAGACAATGAGGTGGAAACACCTCCAAACATGGTTCTTCCCTCCCACCTGAGCACGTGGATCCTCAGCTTGCACAGACAGGTGTTGCAGTGTGCTTCTTGCTAATACTATGTCCTGTTATTGCCCTAGTTTACTCCAAAATTATACCCTGCCACCCACCTTGTCAATCTGTCCTGAATTACCTGTCAATCCTGCTTTGTGCCAACCCCCTGCTTGGAATTCCTCTTTGGAAATTCCCTAAAACTCAAGGTCTCATTAGTCCATGTGACCCAGTTTTCCCCCTACCTCCCTCATTGGACAATGCC